>OX578139.1:141593902-141706402 GCA_951213105.1 Amaurobius ferox
AAAGGATTTATATATATATATATATATATATATTTATAGTTCTCATATATATATATATATATATATATATATATATATATATATATATATATATATATATATATATATATATATATATATATATATATATATATGGGAACTCTCGGGTCAAACGTTAAAGAGTGATAAATCACATCTAAACAAGAAATTTTTGTCATACAAAGCAGGGGCGTATCGCAAGAGGTTAACCACTAGGTGGTAGATCATGGAATGAGTAAATGATGACTCTCTCGTGAAAGGAGGAAACACAAAAATGACAGAGTAGGCACGAAGTACGTTTTACCGACACAAATTGCAGAATGCATGGACAGAGTTACAGAAACTGCTCCAAAGTGCGACTACCAGCAGTAATGCAGGCTTCACACGTACGACGTAGGGAGCGGCTCACATTTTTGGGCAACGCCGGCAACAACAGGAGTCCTAGCAACAAGGTCCTCGTCGGAGTCGATGGGGCTATCGTAGATGAAACTTTTCATATGGCCCCATAAGAAAAAGACGAGACAGGAGAGATCAGGCGATCGTGCTGGCCAAGCTATGGGACCACCCCGACCATTCCATTGCCCTGGGAATGTAGCATCTAAGGTGTGCCGCACATCCATTCTGAAATGGGGTTGTGCTCTGTCGTGTTGGAACCACATACATGCTTTAATGTTGGTAGGAACATGTTGCAGTACCTGTGGCAATATCTCCTGTAGAAATAGGAAGTATGTTTTGCCATTGTCTATTGGTTCACCTCTTGCTAGCAGTTCACCTCTTGCGTTACGACCCTGCTTTGTATGACAAAAATTGCTTGTTTAGATTTGATTTATCACCCCTTAAAGTTTGGCCCAAGAGTTCTGACTCACCCTGTATATACAATGTAAAGTATGAAATACCGACAGGAACATCTTATTATATAGTTGAATAACTGGGTAAGTAATTTTAAAGAACACATTTCAATGTATTTGATACATTGATAGGGAATGGTAAATATCATATTGTGTACGGAAATTCAGAAATATATTTCACAAGTTATTAAAAATAACTATACTAGAAATAAATGTTAAAATTTCAAAATTGGGGGATATTTTTCTTTCTTTGTAAAAAGGTTTTGGTTTCGTAAATCTTTTCTACAGTACTATGGGAAATAAGTATATGATTTTGTCATGACTGCTTATATGATCTCTTGCTTTATTATACTCCATAATTGCTTCAAATTTTGCGGCTCTATACGTGTAAATTCACTCAGTGTATAGCACTTTAAGACTCCTGATATCCCTTGTCAACTGCGCCATTATGAGTAATTAATTAAAAAAGAAACTGTCCACCATGGCACCAGACCGCCGAATCCATCTTTATTTCTGTATTTTATTAGCATTGTTAAACAATGCACAATCGTTGATTCACAATACAATTCATTTCATCCAGCTTATACTTTTATATTTTTGCTTGATCTAGCTACGCAATTATATTTAAATACAATAATAATAACAAACTTCAATGCATTGAACGGCGAAGACAATGGCTAAAAATAAAAGCTACTACCTGAATATTACCAAGAATAATTTCCGGAAACATTAACCTTTTAATGTATCTGAAAATAAAGCACATATAATTTAACAGTCAATTTGTATTCTAAATAAAACTGACGCATCTCAGCATTTAGATTGAGACATACGAAAAGACATGGGATATAAAGATGTTGGAATGTAAAGGGCACCAATAGAGTTTAACATTCATCCAAACATTTTCATTTACATTTTCATTGCATTTCAGTCTTATTTTAGTGCTATATCAGATGAACTGGGTTTTACCGCCGTTAGAAAATGTTTTGAGTATATTTTGTTTGAAAAATGTATATTATCTAAACGCCTTTAAGCAATACGCTAATGTGAAACTTCTGTCTGAAAAAGACGCCTTCCGTTCCAAAATTAAATTTGTCATACAATAAGAATATATGTATTCCAGATAACAAGAATTCTCCCTAAACATTCATATAAAATAGGATATAAATTTATTTTAAACCCGTTTATTTGCGGAAAGCAATTTTCGTTATAACATACATAAAAGGAACATATTTATTCAAGAATTATGTTATAACATCAAAATGATGTGACGGAAAAATATTTAACACTTAGTCCTTTGTGATAAGCAAATGAGATTTTGGCATTCAAAGTTTTTACTGGCGGGAAAATGGAAAAAAATTGCAGTGTGTTTCCATTAATCATTACAGAAAGAGAAAAATATTTCGCCACGATGTTCCACTTCAGGCCTAATGTTACTTTTATATGTATGAAAGTAAAAACACACTATTGAAGCAAGTGAAAACTAAGAGTAATTTAAAAATTGGCTTAAATTAAAAAAATGTCAAAGGGTTTAATTATCGTTGTTATGTCATAAATACTTTTTAAGGTTTAAAATAAATTAATTAGCGCATTGAATACACATTTCTTTAGGGCTGATGAATGATATATTAGAGCAATTTAATATCAAAATGGATGCTTTCATGGATACTAATTTTGCAAAATAGTAAAAAATATACAAACTACCATTTAAAAGGTGCTTTTCATTAAAAAGTTAAAGTTAAAATAAAATTTCAGTACAACTGACATATTATGTTCTCCAAATAATTATAGGCAAAAGACCAGCCAATATATATGACATTTATCGTATGGTGTTTTTACATTCTACTCATAGTCAAAATCTGGCTTTTCTGCATCGATGTTTACAAAGGTAATAGCTAGTTGCTACAATAAAAGAAAACATTCTAAAATTTCAATTATTAAAATACAGAAAAAAAACGTGTTTTTCAAATTAGAATAAATAAAACGTTAAGTTTGAAATTGTTAAAATGTAACCAAATCTTTTTGAAATTAAAAGTTTCATGGCGATATACAATTTTAATTATTGAAAAGCAAACAACGATTTTTTTAAATAAATATATATTTAAAAGAGTGTAAATTTAAAAATATGCAAGTAGTTTTAAAATAAAAGAAAATAAATATTTAAAAAATTTAAATTTGAAATTTCAAACTTTTTCAAGGCCACCTAATATTATTGAAATGCATATATATATATATATATATATATATATATACATCAATCTTGATAACGTACATGGTTTCAGAAATGCGTTTCATATTCATTTTATTCCTTTTATATTCACTAGATTCCATTTATTCAATTTCCAAACTTCTTGCATAGCTCATCGTGCTACACTAGGCTTCTGATTTGCAATTTTTTTACCTTTACCTTCAGTTTACAAGCAATTTTCTTTGGTATTTCTCGGGTATATATATATTACAAGTAATCATAAAAATCTTCTATTATATATATATATATATATATATATATATATATATATATATATATAATGCATATATATATATATATATATACATATATATATGCATATATATATATATATATATATATATATATATATATGCATATATATATATGCATATATATATATGCATATATATATATATATATATATATATATATATATATATGCATATATATATATATATATATATATATATATATATATATATATATATATGCATATATATATATATATATATATATATATATATATATATATATATATATATATATATATATATATATGCATATATATATATATGCATATATATATATATATATATGCATATATATATATGCATATATATATATATATATATATATATATATATATATGCATATATATATATATGCATATATATATGTATATATATATATATATATATGCATATATATATGTATATATATATATATGTATATATATGTATATATATATATGTATATATATATATAATAATAATTTTTAATACAACTTGTAAAGCGTTACGCTGCAATTTTACATGTGTATATCTATATAAATTCCCAAATGGGACAAGTAGCAATGTACTCGTAAAATTTCTAGATAAGTGACGTAAGTAACGGCCGGGGGGAGTTGCGACCCCCAACACTCCGGTTAAAGCTTTTTTCCGCCATGGCAAACGCTCCCGGTAGCCGATACTCCCTACACTATTTTCTCCATGACGCTTATAAAACCGTAAAAAATTACATACACACATATACACTTTCAATAACTTGTAAAAATCCAAATGTTTACTATAATACGCTAAAACAAACCAAAAAGGACACACTATAAATATATAACAATTAATTTAAAATACTAATGTATGAAAGCGTTTCACACGTGGCCATTTAATATCCCAATATCAATACATTCAAAAAACAATGTTTGAAATCCAAGTCAGAGAGGTTATATTTAAAAATTCGGATACAAGACCAATTGGCAGCACTATCGCCATATAAATACTATTGTATGAATTTACTTCACTCGTGGTTATTTGATACTTTAAAATCAATATATTCAAAACTAATGAAATCCTAGTCCGAGAGGTTATTTTAAAATTGGATATAAGACCTATTAACAACATTATTGCCATAAAAATACCAATGAATGAAATTAATTCACTCGTGGTTGTTTAATCCTTTAAAAACTATATATTCAAAAACTAATGTTTGAAATACAAGTCAGAGTGGTTGTTTTTTTAAATATGGATACAAGACCTATTGGCTGTATTATCGCCATATAAATACTGATGTATGAAATTACTTCGCTCATGATAATTTAATACTTTCAAAACAATATATTCAAGACTATTGAAATCCAAGTCAGAGAAGTTATTTTTAAAAATTAGATACAAGACCTATTGGCATCATTATCGCCATATAAATCCTAATGTATGAAATTACTTCACACGTGATTATTTAATATTTTAAAATCAATATATTCAAGACTAATGGCATCCCAGTCAGAGAGGTTATATTTAAATATTGGATACAAGACCTAATGACAATATTACCACCATATAAATATGTAAACACATAAATACGCTATAGTCCTGACTCTTCGCAATACACCTTCCCATGGGACAACAGGTAACTTATTGATGTTGACTTTCACGTATAATCTCCTTAGTGAATATTAAAAAATCGTCCGATATTTCAGAAAACCCTTATAATCCCGAACATACAATCTGGATATCACTTGAAATTATCTACAAAAATTAGCTCCATCCATAGAATACCTATGTTTAGCCATATAGAGCTATCAGATTTATGCTCCTCAATTTCGCATTGAACCGCGTCACCTTCTACTTATTTCAATACCGCCACTAGGCGATATCTGAAAAGTCGTATGTTGTTATTTTTCCAAAATATCTCTTTCTAGTCACGGTTGCAGTTAAACCATTATAATTGGAAACCAATCTAATTAGAAAAGCGCGTGGATAACCCTCCTTGATTGACTCTTTCAGAAAACGGCAATCACAAATGTATCTATCGTTATTTGTAAAATTCAACAACTTATGTCGTTTCATTTGATTTATAATCAGATTTCTAAATATGTTACGGTGTAAACAAGTTGTCCATGACGTCAAATATTTGATATCGAATTTAAAGGTGTTACGTTTATCGTACATACGATAACACTGCAAGGTTGTAGGCTTCATAATAGTGAGATCCAAAAAATTCAGACTATTATCCTCATTACATGCTGTTTCTATTAAACTTAAACATGGAGGATAAAAGTCAAACTTCATTGTATAACTACAATCCTCAAATCCGCATAGGAGATCGTCCACATAACGTAGGAATCATATCTCATTTAAAATATGTGTTCCCCTTTCATATTTATCTAAATAAATATCTGCCAGAATTGAAGAGCAGTTACCTCCCATTGGGATTCCCTTAATTTGTTTATAAAAGTTTTCTCCATTATATAGAACTGTCTCGAATAAAACCAATTCCACCAAAGCCTTGTACCTTCCAATTGTTATATATAGTTGCAAATCACAACTATAGTATGATTCTAAGAGGATGTTATATAGATCCTTAATGTCTATATTATTGAAAAGGTCAGCAAAGTCATAACTCCTATATATTCTGATGTTAGGTAATTCATTCAGCCTTTTAACCACTTCTAGGCTGTTTTTAATAAAATAGCTACCCTGGTCATATAGTTTCCGTAAAACCAATTTTAAATGATCCAATAATAATTTATTGGCCCTGGTTAAATAAGTTTTAAAACCGATGGTAACAGGTCGGAATTTAACGGGATTTTTATGCAGCTTAGGTATTAGTGTTAAATAGGGAAATCTAAAATTTCCCACACATATGCCAGATTTTTTGTATAATGCTTCTATACGGTTACTGATTTCCAACTGAGATTGATTCAATAACGAGTACATACTTTTATCTTCGTATGCTTGTCTTAATAGACTAACATAGTACCATTTACAAGTCATTGCAAAATTCGACGTTACCTTATCTACATACGTAATTACATACAGATGTTGTAGTTCATCCAGCTCTTTTTTATTATATTTTGGTTCAATCCCCGTTGTATTACTGCGTAAGTTCCTGCGATAACATGAAATGCACTCATTTATCACTGAGACCTTCCATTCTTCAAAAGTCTCAGTGGGCAGACTGAATTTTACTGCCGCTTTTTGAATATAATGTGTGATATCAGTTTCCATAGCACGTTTAATGGAAACGCCACTCTTAAAACGGTATTTAGTACCCATTTCAAAGAATTTTTTAATATTTGATGTTATTAGACTCAGATCACCTGTTACAATATGTCCGTGATATACGTCTCGGTAAATCGATGTATTACATTTGCAACTATCACAACTATCTGTATGTAAATTACTACATATAAAATTATAATTAAAAAACCTTCTCCCCAGTGGTTTATCATATTTGAAAGCCACTTTTAACTTCAAGTCCTTAACTGGCAAAGTATGAGCCAATAGTCTTAATATTCTATTAAAAGGAATAAAATCGTATCGTTTATTAATATATTTCAATGTAAGATATTCGTCAATATGCTTTTTTATTTTAATATCCTCTAAACCTATTCCATGTATCCTGGCTCTAAATTTGATGTAATCCAACATTAAACACAGGGATTTGGACCGAACGCCTTCTGTACATTCTACATATATTTTTCTGTAATGACACCAAACCCTATTTAAGGGTTAATAAGGAGTAGTAAGGGTTAATAAGGGTTAGTAATAATTTAGGAGTTTCTATTAGACCTAATAGAAACTCCTCGCAATTCAGATGAAAGTTTAAATTATTTGGACTTATGTATAGTTAAAGACAATACTAAAACTTATTTCAGAATTTTTGATAAAAGAAGGGATTTTAAATTTAAAATAAACTTCATCACCCCTTGGTCAAGTAATTTACATAAAAATGTTTTTCGTAATATTATCATTAACCAATTAACTAGAAATAAACGATTGAATAGTAGAGAGTATGATCAAAAGCATCACGATACAGAGTTTATAAATGAAGCTGTAAAACACGGTTAGCCCATGGGTTTTGTAATTAAAATACTTTCAGAATTCACTGGGTTAACTGTAACTGAATGTAAGGGCAAATATTTAAACAGTTGAAACATTGCCATTGAATAGCGACGACTCGCGAGTATTGAGTATGGTTATTTGTGAAGTGGACTACAAGTTGGTGTTTTATACATCGGACAGTTTTGGTAAGAATTTTGGAATTTGTTGAGACGGGTTATATCGGCACGTTCATTTGTAGGCACATTGAGTGAATTGAATAGTTTTTTCGTGTGTCATCCAAATTGTATTTTTGAATTTTTGCTGTGGGTTTTTGCTGTTCTGTAATTGATGGTATTAAGGCCATCCCATGTATAAGTATCGGCTTCCGGGAGTGTCGCCATGGCATAAAGCATTGCTTAACCGGAGAGTGGGGGGTCACACCTCCACCGGCCACTTGTGATACTTTTCGTTTTTCACATTCATCTTTTGCTTTTCTGTTCTTAGGTATTCTTTTTGGAAAAAATATATATATATATATATATATATATATGTATGTATATATATATATATATATATATTTATTTATGCATATATATATATACATATATATATGCATATATATATATATATATACATATATATATATATATATATATATATTTAAGCATATATATATATGCATATATATATATATATATATATATATATATATATATATATATATATATATATATATATATATATATATATGCATATATATATATATATATATATATATATATATATATATATATATATATATGCATATATATATATATATATATATTTATATATATATATATATATATATATATATATATATATATATATGCATATATATATATATATATATTTATATATATGCATATATATATATATATATATATATATATATATGCATATATATATATATATATATATATATATATATATGCATATATATATATATATATATGCATATATATATTATATTAATATATTAATATATTAATATAATAATATATTAAATAATGTGTGTTAGAAGAAAAGCCCATATACGATTGGGTAAAGTGGTAAAAGATCTCACATACGCCCGCCAGAATCATTTAAGCTCCTAATACTCACAAACACATCATAACCTCGAACCTCTCTTATTCAATATCTTTATTTCTCATACAACTCCTTATCGAAATTTACATAATACACTATCTCTTAGCAAAACGCAATTAATTTACGATCCCTTAAATCCCTCAACAGAAAGTATTTATCCCACAAGCAGTGAAACCCACTATATTTTAATAAATAATATTAAATTAATAATTTTATTAAACGACAAAGAATGTTAAAGGAAATGAACTGAATTTTCCAATGCATGGATTGTAAGACAGAGAAACATATATTACAGAGAAATATATTTATGCTCAATTCATTTTTATTCAATTGAATCAATTTGGCGTCTTTTTTCTCAACTTTGTGATAGTTTTGTCATTTTGGCGACATTTGTTACAGTTTTCGTCATATCTGTGTTATTATGGTATTATTAGTATAACATGGAATACAAATACGTTTCATTTTATTGGAAACGATAATGTTCGGTCATATAAATGTTCTGATTTCAATATATTTTACTTTTTTTACAACTTTCATGGACAATTAGTTTGATTCGCTATTAAAGATATTTGGGGAAAAATATTTTTTTTTTTTTACAAATTCCTGTCTTAAACGATCTTAAGCAGTTCCTGGAGCAAAACGATCTTAAGCAGTTCCTGTTTTAAACGATCTTGAGCAATTTCTGGTGCAAAAGGATCTTAAGCAGTTCCTGGTGCAAAATGTTATTTTGTGAATTTGACTTCTCGTTTTCAGAAATTAAATTTGCCGTTCTATGAGAATATCGGTTTGCGTATAAGAATGTCTACACTAAATTGTTCAAATAAAACATGTACCTAATTCATTTTAAATTTGTTCCAAAGTTATTTTATAGAAGGAAACGTTTGAGATAACAAGAACAATCGTAAATATTTAAAAATAAAATTTGATCACATAATAAGTTTTCATCAGAAAATTGAAATAAATATTACTTGTTTTAATATGAGCTCATTTTGCAGATGTGGTTTAGATTTTCAAAATTGTTAGTATCAAAAAAGTTATGCTATTTTTTTTATATCTTCATATATTACAGACACATGTAATTATTCTCAATTCATTTTTATTCCATTTGTGAGGATATTTTTACGTATTCTAATTATTTTTTTAGAAAATTAAAAATCCACAGTAATCATTTTAAAAATACTGTTACGTATAAGAAACTTAAATGTAGCACTTTTTGGTACTTGTGTAATTTACCCTCCCACGTTGGCAAACTTTAAAAACGCTGCAATTTTGGCGATATTTCTTTCTCGCGATCTTAAAGTATATATTTACCAGAAAACGCAATGAAACAAAATGCTTGTGCTAAAAAAACACAAATTAATGGAAATACAAATTTAAATACATTAATTGCATAAAAAAATTGGTTCATTCTAATATTATAGTATAGCTATAAATAAAACTTCAAAATATTTAATATGAATAAAATTTTAACCATGAATAAAACTTCAAAATTTTCAAAAATATTTTGTTTACTCTTTCTTAATTAATAATTCCGACTACTGTTTATTTTTCAGTAACTTGAATTCAAAACATTCTTTATTTACTTTTTTTTGTTTTCGATTTCCAAAATAGATTGTTTATTTTTCGATAATTTGAATGTGAATAAATCAGTGCTTAGTTTTCTGTCAATTAAATTAATTTTAGAAAGTATTGTTTATTTTCACTCGTTTAAATTAAAAAAGTTATTTGTTTCTTTTCAGATAATTAACATTTAAAAAATATGGTTTACTTTCACCAGTTTGAAATTTTAAAATCCATTGTATATTTTTCGATAATTGGAGTTTTAGAAATTGTTTATTTTTCTATAATTTAACAATTGGAAGTTCTCTTTGCTAATCAGTAGCTTCAATTTCAAACAGTTTTCATTTGCTTTAGAATACTTAATTTTGAAAATCCCCTTTTATTTTCAATAGATCAAATTTAAGAACTTTTGCATTCATTTCAAATCTTTCTGATGAAAAAAGTAGCCTTTATGAACCATAGTGTTTTACGCAGAATATGACATCACGTACTGAAAGTAACACTTACATCATAATTGGTTGGTCATGTTTCATTTGGCTACAAAAATTTGATAAACTACATAATGTACCAATTTTGTATATTGAAAATTTAGCATGGAAGTATTTAAAAAAGTTTTGATCTGTAGTTATATAGAAATATATTTAAACTGATGATGCTTCTTAAGTCAATATTTCATACATATGTGTTTTAATATATCAAATTCTTACTAAGCTTCAACCAATTATATTCAATATTTGGAAATTATTTGCAATCAGCAGTAATATTACTTTAAATGAATTAGCTCAAATCAATTACTTTAAAATTAATTATAAACGATAATGAAAGTTAAATATTCCCCAAAAAATTATGTAACATATTCCTAAATATAGCAAATATTATTACATTAATTATTAAGTGTGAAAACGGTAAAACGGAGCTAGAGCACTGTAAAATACTTTATTACAATAATGACACTATTTACTTACTCTATACTTATATCTCAAGTACTGTAGTAGTTAATGTAGTTTTAGATGACCGTTAGAAAGGCCTAGGATAGTCTAAAATATTATGCCAGAATAGCAGGCTTGTATTTTCGAAAGCGAAAAGGATGCAGTTTTCGATCTTCAGAAAAATGTAGTTATTTAATAGTTTACTTTTTCTCTTCCTCCTATTCATTCTGCATATTAAGACATTGTTTCTATATTAAAAATTCATCAGATTTTGATGAAATTTCCAGACACAAAATTTAACATGAAAACATAAGTAGTAGTGTTTTGATGCTACATTTTATGAGTCGATTGGAATTCAAACTAATTAATAAACAGATGGCATATTAAGCATGGGCCAATAGGACCTGTCTGCCTAATTGTTCAAGTTGGCAACAAATTTTGATACTCTTGTCGAAAATGTCAAAAAATTGACAAAATATCGTCAAATTGTAATATATTAAATCTATGTAGTGTATAAAATTGTGCAACCTATGAATACAACTGTCAATTTCTTCATGTTTTCATAATATAGCTTCCCCATTCAGAGATTTATAAATGAGGTCAAATAATAAAAAAAAAAAAAAAAAGGAAATTGAAAGGGATAAGATTTCAAATATGGTTATAAACATATTTTACTAGAAAAAATAAGTTAACATTGTTTAACTATGCAATAACATGTGCCTGTTAGGGAAGTTTCCTTCTAGAGTTCATTGTAATCAATACAAAATTATATTTTATGTTCTTTACGAACAAATGCTTTTAATTCAGTTTTGCATGTTAATTTAGCCCCCCCCCCCCTCTTGGACGAGGACATATTGCAGTAATATCTTCAATATAAATAATATTATATTTGACTCTCTTTACAATCATTTCTGCGTTTATGAAGCAATTGAAACTGTATAAAAAGATTACACCATCTTTTCCATCCATTTAGTTCCTGCACTGCGTGGAATTTTATTACACGCACGTGTTCAGACATTTCATTCAAAATAAATGTTTTCCACACAGTTTCAACACCTTTCACAGCAAAATAGTCAGACGATTTTTCATCAATTTTCATGTCTTTTTTATTGGATCTTTCTAATTCAGTTTCTGGGTTGAAACTTAAATTATCACTCAAATGACCACTAACGTATTCGTTGTCATTTGGTGAGTCTTACTCGCCTTCAATTTTTTCTAAAAGGTAGCCGTCAAGTACTTTTTTTTATAATCTTGCTATTTCAAATATTTTTAGTATTTGAAGTAACTGCTGACATATGGTAAAGTATTCAAAATTCTGTAAATATTCAACCACTTTAGCACCAAAATGTTGTAAACAAATCAATAATGAAATACAGCACTAAAAATACATTACAGTTCGACTGTTTCCAGCGAAACAAGTTCTATTACAAAAGTGGTACGTTAAGAGACACCTGGTCACCCAAGTCATGGAAACCCTTCCATTACTCATAACGAAATAATGGGAAAATCTCCATTCATCTATCAAATGACAACAATAAAGTCAGTTATACAAAAAACTGAAGTACCGAATTACTACAATTTCAGGGTTAATATTTATTCATAGCTTAACGTGCCACCGTCATATAACAAATTGATAATGATATCTTGCATATGAAACTAGACATATATGATAATTTTTTTTTATCATAATAAAATGCTTTCCAAAAAGCGTCTGAGATGCAAAAACGAGGACGCGGGAGAAATTGTCTGGTTCAGCTTATAACTCCGTCATGCACATCCCGCAGATAAGCATTAAAACAACAAGAAAGATCAATCATGCATAAGCGTTGATTATGAAACACTTTCCAACTGAAATGCAATTTCATTTAAAAATTTCTAAAATGTGATATATTCAGTGGTGATATCTTTTACGTTATCACAGTGCTACCGTAATTTATTATACTTAAATATTTAAAACTGTATCGAAATATAAATCATCTGATTATCTATGCAAAATCAATGAATATTTCATTTATATAACTTTTATTCCAGACTCCAGAGCTAAATAATTTTGTGTGAAAAAAATTCAGCAATTCTTAAGTAACTCACCTTACAATCGCTTAAGATATGTGCATTCTGCATAAGTTAAAATTAGGCTTCGTTGAAGAAATAATAAAAGTTTAGGGATCATTTAAAATCACAACTATTGTAATTGCATAAGCACGGAATTTAGATACACAGATAATACTCAGATACACAGAAAATATATGTGTGTGTGTTTGTATTCAAAGTATTGGAAGCGTGCCGAAGTTCGGAACTCGAATTTTCGAGGGAGCCACGCGTTTTGGGACTTCTAGAACACGAAAAAAAATTTTTTAGGAAGACGTCTGTGTGTGTAAGGGTGTATCTGTGTATGTTTCTGTGTGTCTGTGAGGATATTACATCCACTCTATTGAAAAACTAATAGACCGAATTTCATAAAATTTGGTTGGTATGTTTTTTGTGGGAAATCCTGATGTTCATTAGATTATAGTGCGATTCGTAATAAAAGAATCGGCCTTCTTTGCGAAATGGGGGGCAGAAATTGCCTTTATCCACATTAGCTAAAAACTAATGGAACAAATTTAACAAAATTTTGTGTATAATATTTCAATAACCTACAAGTAATTTATATACCAAATTTAACAAAATTTGGTATATAAATCATTTGTAGGTTATTCTAGTACTATTCGGGAAAAAGGGACGGGCTATTTTTGCAAAATGGCCCGCAAAACTCGTTAAATATAAAAATAAAAGACTACGTGTGCTCAATTATATCCATTAAATTCCTATTTTATACGTGGTTTTTGACTACAAAAAGAATAAGACCATATTACTCCAGGACAAGCCGTTCATGAGATATTCTAGTTTTTTCGCGTTTTCGCTACGCCACCTTTGGCAATAAGTCCAGCTATCAAATGAGAACCAAATTTAACGTGCAAATTCAATATCATTTAAAATACTTATGGCTGTTATTTTGTGCAGATAAACTGAAATTATTATTGAAGAAATAAAGAGAACGTGAATATGAGTCTGCAGGGAAAGACATGTGCTGCCCACATCAGAATTTTTAACAATATTACAACAATGATTTGTAGAAGTGAACGGGGATTACTTGCAGGCTATTTCGAAAAAAATGTATGATCTATATTTAAAGATCCACCAAATTTTTGTAACATAAAATGTTCTTCAAATTTACGCTGTGTACCAAATTTTAACTCTCTAGGACGTAGGAAAGTGCGTTAAAAATGCCATCAAATAAGTATATCATGAAGAGTTATATAAAATTAAAAAAAAATTTGAAAAATTGTTATCTACCAAATTTATTTTAAAATGTGTAGCCTCTCTCATATACAAAATAATTAATCTCTTGGAAAGATATTCATTGTATAATATATCTCTTTTTTCTTTCTGGAGGATATCGCAAAAGTCAGAATTTAATTGAATTTGTTTTTTTCCCTATATTAAATAATTTTTAATTAAAAAACTACTTAATATATTTTACTGAAATTTTTTTATATATTTTAAGGGATAATGTGAATATTTCCTAAAAATTTCGAAGCAATTTGTAAATTTTAAATTTGCTTAAAAAAATGTTTGAAAAATTAGGTCCCATAGGGATCAATGTATTTCATTTTTTCAAACCGGGTTCAATAAAAAACTAATTGGGTGATATTATTTATTTATCTTCCCATAGGTCCCACAGACGGGCTGAACAACATACTAAAATTTCATTTTGATAAAGTCATTTTTACGGCAGTTATCGTGCTAACGGACAGACATACAGACAGACAGACAGAATGAACAAAGTCATAAACACTCTTCAACTTCATTGTAAAGTGTTAAAAAGCAGACTAATAAATGTTTAAATTGCTACATATAATTCTAGAGTAGATTTAAGTTCAAAACATATGTTATTTGTGCTGTTAGAAAGGGAAATATGTATTATCTTTCGTATTTTTTACATATATTATTTAAAAAGTTAGTTATAAACAATATCAACTTCCAGATATATCAAAATAACGTTTTTCTTGTATTGTTTGATTTTCTCTAGGCTGATTTCTACCTACATGGTGAAATAAAATACTACTTCTGACGAGGAGAATAAGAATATCGATGTACCTAACATTTCCACGTGGTGCTGTGGCTATTAAAAACAACAAGAAAGATCAAGCATGCTTAAAGTATTTATTATGAAACACTTTCCAACTTCAATACAATTTTATTTAAACATATCTAAAATGCAATACGTTGCTCGGTAATATTTAAAAACTTATCACAATAATACATTAATTTATTATATTTGGAAACTTAAACCTTCATCGAAAAAAATAAACTTCATTCAAATGACGGCATTGAAATATACATTGCCTGGTTTAAACATCTCTAAAATGTGATACATTCCTTGGTAATAATTTTAGAATTATCATAATACTACGATAATTTATTATATTTGAAAACTTCATCGAAAACAACTGAAATTCATTCAAATGACGTCATAGAAAAAATAACACGCCTGGATCTCCCTATAAAAGCAGCATTTCAATCATAAATAATTTCCCATTCATGTCATTCATCACAATACTATAATAATTTATTTTATTTTAAAATTAAGACCATGGAGCTACAAGTAATTAAACTCTATGAGTAAAACATCATCGAAAAAAATCGTCCGTCTCTTTGTAAAATGCATTAATATTTCATTCATATCAGCTATGCAGACTCCATGAACTAAACTATTTTGTGTTAAAGAAATGCAGCAATTCTATTACAACTCATTCTACATATTTTGCTGTTTACATTTTACATAGGTGAAAAATATGCTTCATTGTAGAAGTAATCAAATTTGGTTGAGCATTTAAACTCAAATATATTGTAATTGCGTTGTTTCAGTATGTAGATGCACAGAATTTAAGCAAAAATAAAGTGGTTTTAGAACGGATACGACACTCAATATGAATTAAAAATAACTTTAAAAATCACGATTTTGAGATAAGATGGATGCCATGTATCATTTTGAAGTGGGTCACGTGATCTTTTCATATCATGGTCACGTGATCGCTTCATATAAGAGGCGTTATTATTATTTTAATTTTTATTTAAAAAACTACTGAATATATTTCGCTGAATTTTTTTTTATATATTTTATGGAATAATTTAAATATTACCTAAAATTTTCGAAGCAATTTGTGAATTTTAAATCCGCTCAAAAAATGTTTGAAAAATTAGGTGCCATAGAGCTCAATGTATTTTATTTTTTCAACCCGGTTTCAATCCAAAACAAATTGGGTGATATTATTCATTTATATTCCCATAGGTCCTACAGACCGTCTGAACAACATACTAAAATTTCATTTTGATTTAATCTATTTTACGGCAGTTATCGTGCTAACGGACATACAGACAGACAGACACACAGAATGAACAAAGTCTTAAACACTTTTCAACTTTGTTGTAAAGTGTTAAAAAGACACATCATGCCTAAAGCATTTATTATGAAATACTTTCCAACTGCAATGCAAATTTATTTAAACATCTCTAAAATGCGATACATTCAGCGATAATATTTTTAAAATTATCACAATACTACGTTAATTTATTATATTTGAATCTTAAAACTTCATCGGAAAACATGAAAATTATTCAAATGACGTCCTTGAAATATAAGTCTCCTGATTTAAACAGTTCTAAAATGCGATACATTCAGCGGTAATATTTTTTAAATTACCACAATACTACAATAATTTATTACATTTGAAAACTTAAAACTTCATCGAAAAAAAATTAACTTCATTCAATTGACGTCATTGAAATATAAATCGCCTGGCTCTGTATATAAAAGCTGTAAATATTTCATTCATACACTTTTATTCAATTCCTTTCATTCGTCACACTATTACAATAATTTATTTTATTTAAAAACTTAAAACTAAGGAGGTAAAAGTAATTTAACCCTATGCTTAAAACTTCATCGAAAAAGTCTGCTATAAAATCGTCTGCTCTCTATGTAAAATCATTAGATGTTTCATTCATATCATCTCTATTGCAGACTCCAAATCTATATACTTTTATGTTAAGGAAATTCAGCAATTGTTATACAACACATCCTACATCTTTATGCATTTACATTTTCCATAAGAGAAAATTAGGCTTCGTTGTAGAAATAATCGAAGTTTGATGATCATTTAAACTCAAATATATTGTAATTGCGTTGTTTCAGTATGTAGATGCACAGAAATTAAGCAAAAATAAAACGGTTTCAGGACGCAGACAACACTAAATTCAAATTAAAACCAACTTAAAAATCGCGATTTTGACACAAGATGGATGCCATATTTTATTTTGAAGTGGGTCACGCGATCTCTTCCTGTAATATGGGTGCAATTATTATTTTTTTTATTTCTATTTAAAAACTACCGAATATATTTTGCTGATCTTTTTTTTTCATATTTTTATGGGATAATTTAAATATTTTCTAAAACTTTCGAAGCATATTGTGAATTTTAAATTCACTTAAAAAATGTTTGAAAAATTAGGTCCCATAGGGATGAATGTATTTCATTTTTTCAACCCGGGTTCAGTCCGAAACTAATTGGGTGATATTATTCATTTATATTCCCATATGTCCCACAGACCGTCTGAACAACATACTAAAATTTCATTTTGAGAAAGTCATTTTTACAGCAGTTATCGTACGAACGGACAGACAGACAGAATTAACAAAGTCATAAATAATTTTCAACTATGTTGTAAAGTGTTAAAAAATAAATATTTAAATAGTTTACATTACATTTTTACATAGAAAAGTAAGCTCCCCCACATTTTAGATTACATCTAAAAAAGAATGTCGTGCTTGTCCTGTATGAATATTTAAACAGAAGAATGTATGTTTAACCTACACCTATGTTCGAAATAAATATGCCTGCTCATTTTTCCAAAACCCACAATTTAAAAAACCATCTGTATTGTTCATTTAAGCTATAAGTAATTTGATCAGTATTCCCTTTTTACTTCCTTTACAATACATTGTAACATTTTTGTGCTTAGACTTTGTATGTCTGTCTGTCTGAGTGATTGTGTCTGTGCAATGTTTATATTCACTCCAGCTCAAAAACTATTTGACGAATTGTCACAAAATTTGGTAGTTGAGCATTTGTAGATTACCTTGGTGACTTTATTCTACTGTATATTTATTTTGTCGAATTTATCTGTAAGACGTGCATGTGACGGCATAAGATGAATTAAAAAATTTCGCACTGTCTTCTTTTATCAACTCAGATGTTGTTGTTTATTTTGGAAGATCTCACTAATACAAGTTTGATTCTGACTCATCAACTTATATATTTTAACATATTTTATACAGTTAAATCTATCTATTAACTACATCTAGTAACTACATCTATTAACTGCATCTATGTCAAGTGACTACATCTGTTAACTACATCTATATCTAGTGACCACCCTGGTATAATGAAAACTGGAAATAAGTGAATTCGTTTTGTCAAATAGTCTCCATATATTAACGGTGGAATTACATAAAGTGACCACCTATGAATTATACAACGTGACGAAAGTAATTTTACAAAACAGCCGCTACTTTTCTGAAAGCACTGACAAAAAACACAGTTTAATGTAGCTCGTATGGCGTTTAATGCTCGCCGAGTCACGATTCCTTTTATAGACTCTCTATAGAAACCTCTGGAAATCTTTCATATCTCGAAGAATATTGGTCATTTCGAGATGTTTTTGAACCTTCGAAAAATCGCCAAATGGTGCCCATTTGGCGATAAATCGTAAAATCAAGAGACCCTGCTTTGAATTTCCACAAGTGGCAACCCTAAAATGACGCATGGAAAAGAATATCTGTATGCGTGTTTGCGATAGACTTATTAAATTAAGAAATTTCTGAAAGACTCAAGAAAGGGAATATTACACGTATATATATATATATATATATATATATATATATATATATATATATATATATATATATATACAGGGTGTCCCGCAAACATTGACCTCGGCTTTTATTCCTTAAATATTGATCTTAGAGAAATATAATAAATTACAAAGTTGCGTAAAAAAAGGTACATAATTTTATGAAACCTATTAAAATTTTCAAGAGAATTAAATTTTAAGAAATCCAAAATTTGAATTTTTATACGACCCCCGTACAAAAACATTTCCAATGAGTTAAATGTGCCCCATACATTAAGAAGGTGATACACAAAATTTCAGCATTTTATCGAAAAAAACCCAGAGATATGAAAAGACAAAAATGCTGACTTAATCCACTTTGCGATGCATACACATGGGTTCTCAGAGGGGAAAATTCATGCCGGCAGATCGCGTTTCAGGGGTCATACACAAATTACGAAAAAAAAACAATTATTACATAAATAAATAATAATGTTGCTATTCACTGGCACAAAAGTATCTACACTGTGTAGAAATAATAACTTTACACAAAGATTACAAAGCTTGTTCAAAATGTTTTCCATCCATGTCAAAGATCCATTAAAGATAAGATGCAGATATTATTTACCTATGATACATTTCTGTGTTGCGCCATTTGCACTTTTGCTGTAAACATTTACATTTTAATGCGTGATTAATCCCTCACCAATTTGTTTAAACATACCTCTGGAACTTTTTTTGATAAAATGCTGAAATTGTGTACATCACCATATTAATGTATGGGGCACATTTTACTCATTGGAAATGTTTTTGTACGGGGACAGTTTAAAAATATGAATTTTGTATTTCTTCAAATTTAATCCCCTGAAAATTTTAATCGATTTCATAAAATTATGTGCCTTTTTTACGTAACTTTGTAATTTGTTATATATGTTTAAGATCAATATTTAAGGAATAAAACCCGAGGTCAATGTTATTAGGACACCCTGTATATGTAACCCGGAGTAGTCCAATTTTTATACATTGAAACATTTTTTATAATGGTATTGCTTGCAGTAAAATGAATCTTGAAATACTGAATAGAAATGAAATTTATACCAAATACTTTAACAATTCATACATTACAAATTCTGGTAGTTGCATACATACTGTATTGTGTATTTCTCAATACACAACGCAGTATGTCCGCAAAAATAAATTAGTTTTTATAATTTTTGTCAGACTTTATATAGATAACCAGTATTATTAAATTAACGATGAAATATGACCATTATATTACCATATGTATTTATAATTTATCGCAGTAGTTTGTTATTAAACTAATGAATCTTACATGCAACCTATTTTACCTTTTTTGTGTTTTATAAAAGAAAACATTCTATGAAAGTAAGACAACATTCACTTGCGAAGTTTTGCTATACAAATCACTTGGGATATAAATTAATTTGTAACGGAATGGCATGCCTTGCAATTTCGCCAGAATCATTTTGTGCGATATAGTGAACTCATCACATTTCCACGCAAAATTCAATGAGAAGTTACATTCCAAGCAAAAGTAATTTCTTCGAATATTTGTTTGTTCGTATTCACGTTTTGTTAAACCTCGGAGAATAAAGACATTCGAAGAGAAATGCGATGAAGAAGGCTTAACTCCCAACTGACAAATATTTTTCCAAAGTTGCAGAACCAGCATCTTTCATTATTATTATTATTATTATTTTGTATTTTATTTTTGGATCTGCATTTCTTCGCAGTTTTGTTTCTTTTCAGTATTCAAATATTTTTGCGACTCAGGTGTATCAGAATTTATTATTAAAAGTAAGATTTATTGTCTGCAAAAATTATTTCTCCTCAGAAAATAGAATTTCTTTAATATATTATATAATGAGAAAATTATACTACTATCTTTAGGGATCCAACTTCGAACGGAAAAGAACTAAATATGGTCCAGCAAACGAAAAACATGGAAGTATATTAAAACTCATTTACTAGACAGGTATATTAAAGCTGTCAAAATCAAGAAATATATTACTCTCATTAAAACATGTTGAAACCTAAAAATTTTGCTTTATTTTGTTTTACCATATATAGTACATCAATAGCCACCATAATTATCATATACTTGCATCAATTAGCTATAATTACATGATCTTATATGAGTGTGAAAACAATATAGTAACGCATTTAGATAGTTTCCCCTTTCATGTGGTACGTTCTTGTGCCGCATTTTGCATTATATTACATTGCCTAAAAATAATTTAACAAACGTCTTCTTTGAACCAGACCATCCGATCTACCCGAAAGCGTAAGATAACTGTTTGGACGGTTGGGAAGTAGCACCCAATTTAGATCGGGGGGGGGGGGGGTAAATGGGTATAAATGGGTATAAATTTAAGATCGTAGTTTATTAATGTGTGCTTTGTGCTGTACACGCATTACATTTGTGCATTGTGTCCGATTGTGCTGTACATTTTGTGCTGTATTTCGCAATCATATATTAATTGGCGACTAGTTCTCTACTCTATGCTTGTCAAAAATCTACACAGTTATCTGTGACCTTTCAGTTTATTGTAATTTATGCTTGGCTGCAATTTGGACATTTTTCATTGTATTTTCTTTGTATTTGTATTTAAGCTGGTTTAAATTTTAAATATCCCGTTTATAACACTTATTATTGTAATTTTGTAATTTATTAATCTTCAATAACCTGTTTATATTACCATTATTATGTAGCTGATTTATGCAAATTTCTCTGCCGGTCTGGTCTACATATGAGCTTGTTTCCGCGGTAATTTTTCATATAGCCACTGATGAAGGATATAATAGCGATACCTGAAAGAGATGGCCATTTAACATTTGTACGTATTATAAGATGGTTTAATTAATTAAATGACATTTTTATCTATGATGTGTGTCTTTAATTTTATGCTTATATATTGAAGTACACGTAATACAACCTTAATTATTACTGGGGAGTTTATCACATGGTTGATAACAGGTTATACTAAGATATAATACAGTCAAGTATGAATTCAGATTTTGTATAACGCGAATGTACCGTATTTGAACTGGACTTGCGTATATTTTGAAATCCTACATCTTGAAAGATTTAAATAAAATTTTGCACACCATAGGTTATTTTTCGACTATTCAAAATATTTAAATGTGTTATGTAGGCATTAAAATTCGAGCGTATTGATGGAAACAATAATGTACCACCCTTTCTGGTAGGTCGGACGGCTTGGGTCTCAACAACAACAATGTACCACCACTTATTTGTTAGTGTTCCACTGACGCTTATTTTGTGAGTTATTGATTTAAATTTTAGTACAAACTATTGATCATGAATTATCCCATAAAATATTTCGTAAAGTTTACAGGACGTTTTTTTTAATATTAGGCCAAATACGGTAAGGAAACACCTGTTTTGTCTTTAAAGTAAAAGATAAAAAATTATTAGATAAAATATTATTTGATTTGATATACATTTGCAATTTTTGCATTAGATTGACTTTATTCCGTAAACCACACAATGGTAAGCACGAAAATAACTAAATGTTCCTTCAGAGAATTTAAAATAAATAAATAAAATTCTGTCTGCAAGGAAAACACTTCAAAAACTGTTTTTCCTTCAAGATTACTTTACACAGAATGAAAGATCTGTGATGGAAAGTAAACAAAAAGCAAAAATGAAAGATTAATTTTCAAGTAAATCCGTCACAGAATTTAAAAATAAACAGAGTTCTGGAGGTGCTCACAACTTTAGTGTAAAAGCTTGAAAATAAGTATACAGCGTTTATATATTGAGATTTCAATTACGAATAGGGAAAAATAAGTTAAGAAAACATTGTAAAGAAATATAGAGATACATTGTAGAAAGACATACGGAATGTAGACTAGATCAACCAGAACCAAGCAACTTGCATATGAAATCCTTTCTGCAGACGCTGCATGAGTGCAAAGGGTCATAGTTGAGAACAACTATAATGACAAATTATAAAAATATAATCAATAAAACGAAAATTTCACTTCTTAACTAAGTTGACAAAATAAAAATGTTATTAAATATTGCTAATATTTATTACTTTCCTTATATATACATAATGTATAAGGGAAGTATTGTCACGGGGTCGGAAATTCGAATTCGAGTTTTCGACAGGAGAGCACGTTTCAAGCATCCCTGATCACGAACCAAACATTTTTGAAGTGATGTGTGTGTGTGTGTGTGTGTGTGTCAGTGAATCTATGGAGACGATAACTGACGAACGAATCGACCAATTCGAACGAAATTTAGTACAAAAATCACAATCTGTAAACACTGGAAGTCTATTGTTTTTATACGCAATCGAATGCTCAGAACCCCCTGAATGTTCAAATGAAATTTCGAAAAAATCGTCAAAAAATCAAAACCTCTAATAAAGTTATTCAAATATACATTTCCTATGTAATTTTTCATTAGAAAACGATTGACATAAATTTTAGAACGTTAACATGAACCGTGCTCGGCATATTGCACATTTTTCAAAAAAAATATCAATAAGTCATACAAAATTTAAAAAAAATATTTCCTATTGAGAAACATATTCACTTTTCATATGTAATACCATGCGATAAATTTGGGGGCATCATTCTCGTTGAACTAGCTCGTTCCATTCAGGGAAAAATATACTTTGAGTAATACTTTTGTATTTGAACGCCAATAGTCATTTATCTGCTGTAAGAATAACTTATTTCTCCATCTTTAACGCTTGGCGAGATTTTGGCGACGAATTTTACGTAATGTCGCCAACTTAGCGACATTTTAAATTGTTGCGGAATTAACAAAAATCTCGCCAAATGGATAAAAATGACGCTAAATCAATGAAAATGACGACTAATTGAAGAAAATTTAATATCTTGGAAAGAATATAAATATCTACTATAAGAATAACATTTCTTTTAACTGTAAAAGTATTAAATTCATTGCATTATATAAGGAAGGTCATGTGTTGCCATCATCAGATTTTTTTTATAATACACTAAAATGTTCAAAGTTACAAATCGGCAAGAGTATTAATGACCACAACAATGTACCACCATTTATTAGTTAGTGTTTAGTTGCTGCTTATATTTTAAATTTTAGTAAGTTGTTAATTATAATTTGTATTATGTGAACTATCCTTATGTATGTAAATTGTAATATTATTGTTAATAATAACTGTATTATATCATGATTATTATTGTTATTTCAAGAATAGGTATCCCTTTTCAAAATATGTATTCAATTTATGCTCGCACTATTTTTCTATGTCCATGTAAATTATTTTTCAGGTTTTTGAGTAATATTTCTGTATTTATACTATTTAAAAGTAGTGCTATACACATTATATTTATCATGTTATTTTGTATAAAATAATAAGTGTTTTAGAAATACAATTTTGAACTAAAAAAAAGAGAATGTCAATTAATTGTATACAAAATTTAGATTATTAATACTAAGTTTATGTACTTATATTTGTTAAAAACTTGCTAATTTGTATTTAATAATGAACAACTTGAAATGCAATACAGCAGAAATTGTACATTCACCTGCGTTACACTACCATGGGAAACAAGAACATACGTAAAAGGCAAAAACACAATTTAAAAAATATATTTCATTTGTAACTAAATGTCCAAATTAAACTTTTAAACTTTTTGGAAAAAATGTTTACTAAAATTTACAAAATTGAAAACAAAAATATTACATAGAAAGATTTTTTGTTAAACATTTTAATTACAATTTACTGAATTAGGCTTACTAATAAACAAACTTGAGATGCAATACAACCAAAATTACACATTTCTCCACCATAAGAAATGAAAATGTTCTCAAATAGTAAAATATACTTAAAAAACATATATTTCACTTGTAACTAAATGTTCGATGTTCAATTTAAACTTTTTAAGCCGTCGGGAAAAAGGATTTACAAAAACATTGCATTGAATATGCAAACATTTCATTGAAGAATGTTTTGTTAAATATTTTCAATTACAACTCAGAGCACGATTTTGATTTAGAAATGGAAGTATTTAGATAGAATGACTGGTAAGATGATAAAAGGAGGAAATTACCATTGTGACATGCTCCAAGGGTTTTGAAAATCCTCGCGGTCTCGTAACATGTTAAGTATCTGTTTCCTTTTTGAAAGGAAGAAAAACATTTTGCTTTCACCTCGGAAATATTCGCTGTTATGATATTGAACAAGCTTCTTATTTTAAAATGAAAGCCAAATATATTTTAAAAAATTGAAAAATATCAAAACTTATTCCTGTTAGCTTAAAATATCTCAAAATAAGTTCGTTCACTGACAAATGATTGAACTCCATTTACAAAGTTGCTTCAAATGTACATTTGGTATAAAAGTTAAATTATGTGCAAATAAATATGAGACATTTTTTCGTAATCAGAAAAACATATTTCGTGATACATTTTTAACCGGTTTCCTTAATTTAATAAATTATTTAATTGATTTGTGCTAGCTCAATAATGCGTTAATTATTTTCAACTTGCGACATTTTCTATTAAATTCAACTAGCAATGACCAATTCATGCATCATTAAACATTATTTTTCAATTATTTTTTCTATACATGCGTATCAGTCCTTAACTTTATAATTTTATGCATCATTTTGATAGAGTTGGTTTTGTAATAGCAATATAAACTCTTGTTAGTGTTGAAATTTCTGTGTTAAATATATTAGATTTCTTTGGGACATGTACGCAGTATGAGAACGAATTTTCATAGATATAATATCAGAAAAGATAAAATGTTCTTCCTTTATGATATTCAAACATCTATTAAATCAATTGATTACTTGTAAGATTGCGAGAATTTTCTATGAAACAAAGCGTCCATTTTATATGAGTTAGAAATTAACTATTTTTTAGTTACTTAGAACTATTTTAGTGTGTTAGTATTCATGCCAAAATCCCTAGCTATCTATTTTTTTCTTAATTTACTTATTGGAAAACATGATTACCAATTGTTATTTTATAAAATAAAGCTGATGACCTATTTTGTTTATGTATGTTAAAGCTATGACCTCTTTTGTTTATCAAAAGTCATTTAATATGTCTTCAAGTTGTGCGATAAAGAAATTATTTTAAGACAATATTTAAAAATTTATGTACTTTAAGATACTATTTTTATTTTTGCATATTATTTTTTGTTTCCCGTTCTATGCAGTTATAACCGATGAGTTTGGCGCCAAAACACATAACGATATGTTTACGTTTAACGCAGGAGTGCTAAAATCATTTTTGAAACTAGATAAGGTTAAATGAAATTGTTGGAAAAGAAAAAATATATTACAAGAAAAGTTATTTGAGCTTCGGAAATGGTTTTCATAATTACAAATATTCAAAAGGTTCCACTAATCTTTAAGATGCTATTTATGTTACATTTTACCATTTACACAGTGAATTTTATCTTCTATATATTTTTCTTTCTAAATACTTATTACATATATATATATATATATATATATATATATATATATATATATATATATATATATATATATATATATATATATATATATATATATATATATATATATATATATATATATATATATACACGTATATATATATATATATATATACACGTATATATATATATATATATATATATATATATATATATATATATATATATATTTATATATATACGTATATATATATATATATATATATATATATATATATACGTATATATATATATATATATATATATATATATATATATATATATATATATATATATATATATATATATATATATATTATATACGTATGTATATATATTTCATTATCCATGAGAGAAGTCATTCTATAAGTATCTTTTAACATGATAGTGAATAAAACTATCTTTTATTTTTTAGAAGCAATATTTTTTTAGCACATTGAGTAATTTAAAATGCTATAAATAATCATTTAAGGATATCGTATTTGTAATTATATTACAATATTTATAGAAATTTTTCTAATAGAGTATTTTGTGTGAGTATTTTGTAGTAGTAGAGTATTTCAGTAGAGTATTTAAGTATGTAATAGAGTATTTAAGTATGTAATAGAGTATTTAAGTATGTAATTAAGTATGTAATAGAGTATTTAAGTAGAGTATTTTGTGTGATGGCACCATTTAAAAACGCGTCTCAATAACACCGCCATTGAAGTTCAAAATATGAAGGCTCGCACACGTTCTCATCTTCGATCCTTAGAAAGAAAATTGCTACATTATAAGGTTCAAACAATGTTATATGCTGAGAAAATGACAGTCAGTTTGATTGTCCCACCTAAATTTTTAAAAGTAATAATTATGTATGTTATGTCAAGAGAGTCCTCATTTTATAATAATATATATCACAAGAAAGTGAATTGGGTAACTATGATAAAACTAATAGTTTTCAAGAAATTGCATTTTTAAGAAATTTTTGCATATAGTATGAACGATGGTACTGTTAAAACCATTTGAACATCGTAATAACACAAGTCCATTCATTCAACGATCCAAACGATTGATAACACAAGTCCAAATATCGTAATAACACATTGTAATAAAATAAGTCCAAACGATTCATTATATTTGATCCTCGAAAATACATTTTTTGATACCTTATAAATTATATATTCCTAATAATTTCTTGAAGAACGACATCATAGGACATATATGTGACTACAATTGTTTCGAAGGCATTTTGAATCCTTCTTTTTGTGTCAGAACAGCGTGTGTTCTTAGCAACCGTTTAGAAACAACTGCATGTAGTTGTGTTGACAATTTTCCACTAAGAAACAACTAATCTCACTGAAAGCGACACCGATTTATTTATTTCCCTTCACAAACACCAATTAACTTGAAAGCAAAATTTCTAAAAGCCTTAAAACTAAAACAATCATTCTTCTAGCAGTGACGAAAGGCAAATACACTTCAAATGCGAAATGCATCACATATGTCCTCGAATGAAGATAAAATCTTGATATGCAAATAATAGATGCAAGAATGCATTTCTAAATGTTTTGAAATATAGATGAGAATAAAGTAAAGTGATGTTGAGAAAGGAACATGACTTCGTCTAAAGTACGAAAGCGTAGCCATTCAAATGCATCTTGAACAGCAGAGCACTGTTGATGATAAATTGAAGATAATACATTTAATGTTTAAAACAATTTTATATATTTTCAAATAATCATTCTCCTCAGAAAATACTTTATGCGTGTATTTTAGTAAACCATATAACTGTTTACTTATATTTTGCAACACAACATTGTATTTGAATTTCGAAACACAAAACAGTTTATGTGCTTCTTATAAAGCAGTGAATAACTGACAATAAAGAATACGTTTATAAAGGTATGAAGTATTTCACTAAAATAATGTATGAGTACAATTTTGCATTCTCAATCATTTCCAAGTATTTAATAGACAGGTGTCAAAAATATTCGTGGTTGTCACAGTGCATATTACTATACCAACGAATTATCCCCGGTGGTATCAAAGGTAACACTGCCTGGTTTGTAAGTTATATCTTCAGCTTTTGAAATCATTTATTAAAGATATATTCCATCAATAGAGCTGTATAGGCAAATCCTAACATGTTGTGCTTTTATACTGGTTAACCTCACATAACAAGTATACTAAAATGTCCCTTGGATACCCGCAGTAGAAAAATCTGTTGTTCTCCTTCAGGGTGAAAGTATTCTTTTAGAACTCTTTAAGTGCGAAGATGTCCTAAAATGCGAACATTGGAAAAACGCCCGAGTATCCAGATAAATTCAAGAAAATGTGATTTTCTCACACTCATGTGACACTTGTCAATACAAAGGCGTCAATTCCCATGCTTCATTTGGGATGGGAGGTGAACAAACACAACAACTTACTATCAATATTAGCAGTAAAGGGGTAATGAATTATGTTGCTACAGACATACGTGAATATGGGCGTCTTTGTATTCTCAGTACGTACATTGATAACTCTCACCGATGAGAAAGGATTAAATCAAATAGACCAAAGAAATATTTTAACAACATATTATTTATTACTAGAAGGTATGCCTGTCATATAACGGAATTAAAAATGTGCAAAGCATTGCCTCCCGTTTAGCGTTATTTTTATCAATTTAGTGACATATTTTTCAATTTAGCGATATTTTCGTCAATTGGCAATATTTAAAAGATTCGAAAAGTTTGCGACATCCCGCCAAAGTTTTCGCCAAGCATTACGGACGGGCGGAGAAATGGGTTATTCATATATTCGCTTATGCGTTTTCGAAAATATCAAATTGTCATCAATTAGTCGTCATTTTCATTGATTTAGCTTCAATTTTATCAATTTGGCGACATTTTCGTCAATTTCACAGCATTTAAAAAGCCTTGCCAAGTTGGCGATATGTTGCCAAAATTTGTCGCCAGAAATTCGCCAAACGTTACAGGCAGATAAATAGGTTATTCTTATAGTATACTCTTATATTTTTTTCAAGATATAGAATTTTCATCAATTAGTCGTCATTGTTACCAAGTTGGCTACATTTTTATCAATTGGTGACATTTTCATCAATTTGGCAAGATTAAAAGAATCTCGCCAAGTTGGTGATATTCCGCCAATTTCGACACCAAAATTTCGCCAAGCGTTACTCAGAGATAGATATATAAACAGGCAGATAAATCAAGGTGTTTATAGTATAAATGTTAAACACTGACACACTGAACATAGGAGACTTTCTTCAAGCTATAAGTTCCACTTGTGGTTAAACGGTTTACTGTCAGGCCATCAGATTTATAGAATCTACTAGTTTTGAATGCATATTTGGGTACAGGTGTATAGAGCTGATTATGGAAATTTTGATTAGAGTAGTTCCTTAATTATGCTAATATTGTTTCGGAAGTCAGTTTGAACTCTAACATTCAGTCAAGGCAACTTTTATTTCCATTTAAAGAACAGTACAATGTGGGAGCCTTGTCCCAGTACTTCAACGATCAAAGCGTAAGAACAGTAGTTCTCAAGGTAGGGCCCTTGACTTCAACTTGGTAACAATGACGACTAATTGATGAAAATTCAATATCATGAAAAAAATATAAGAGTCTACTATAAAAATAACCTATTTATCTGTCTGTAACTTTTGGCGAAATTCTGGTGTCAAAATTTTGGCAACATATCGCCAACTTGGCAATCCTAAGGAGGTCCGTTCTGTGAATAATACAAAAGTATATATTATAACTACCAAAATTTTTGCTAAATCCTGTTTCTTTCGAAATTAACAAGTACGGAAATTCCTTTCAAATTAATACAAAATGAGTCAGTTAAGCTGCAGTCATATTTAAAAAACAAGAAAAGGAGTTGAAATGTTTAATCTCATTCCGCTATCACCTATTTGGGGAACGGCTTTCTTCCACATCACTTATGCATGTGATGTCTCTATGAAGGTGATATCACGGGAATATTTATGTTAAAGTTGCATGTTTGCTTCAATATATTAAACAAGATTCAATCTAACTTAAGGAATTGATATGACGTTGAGAATGGATTCAGGATGACTTGTTGATGCACGTTGATGACTTGTTGATGTTCAAATGTTGCACGTTGATCTGACCTCAGAGTGCGAAGATTATACTCGTAAGATCCACTTAGATCAAAAAAGTTGGAATGTATCAGTAGTTCTACGTTTAAAGCATTAACTGGCCTGCTTGGAGGTCCGATTGCCGGCTGGGAAACAGATCATTACAAGGGGAACAACAAAAAAATCAAATTCAATCCAATCTGAAATCTGCAAGCATCAACTAACAAAAACGTTTTATTGTTAAATTATTTATTTAACAAAAAATATATTATATTCTTCTTTCATGGCAGTTGGATTTCATACTACTGAACAGCTGGGTGCATGTATACGCATTTTAGAGTATATTATGAATGTTCGCCTTAGGTAGGTTTTCATTTATATAGTAGTGACTTAATGAATGGAATTTTTATAATATATGGGATCGCCTTAGAACATTGTTATCATTCATTATAACGAACCATTATTTTATTCTTACTATTAAACAGAACATTAACAATGCCAGGGTAGGGTTAGCCCAGTGGTTAAGGCAGGACTATTGAACTTAGAGATCTCAAGTTGGATCCTAAATGCCGCTCAAAATTATCCCTAGGTCTATGTTACGGACGTACACGATAATTTAGCACGTTCAAAAGTCCATCTGAGAAGTGATGCGTAATGAGAAGGATTGTATGTTCCCTGTGGCTTCGATTGCATCACACAAGTTAGACTTCTGCAATCATGTACCTCGAGTCTTTGATTCAACAGAAGCTACAATGTATATCCCTTTACTTTTATCATTCCTCTTGGACTTGTTCTGTCTTTCCAGTACAAGCGGTATTGGCAACAACAACATCAACAATGTAATCAAAAATATTGAATTATTATAATGAAATGAAATAATATTTATTGTGTAGTATATATGCGGTGTGATCTTTAAATATTTGCTCTTTTAAATATTCGTAAAAGGGACGGAAATTATGCATTCATACACGCAGAGTAATCTATCAATGTCCTAATTCACTCCCCCCCAGGGGGCGGCGCCACCATTGAATGCGGTGAACGGATCTTAGGTCTGTGCCTCTGCTCCTACGTCTGCTGGGGGAAAATCAATCGGGTTACCCTATTGACGATGAAGTGGCCGACGAACCATTGAGTTGATAGGGCCCCGACTATTCCAGGTGGTCACGCCCATGGACTGTGCCTATTCATGGCCTGAGCCAAGGGCTGACCGGTGGCTGGTGTCGAGCTTGGCGGACGTTCTCTCAGACCCTACCCGGTGAATGGTTTCGTCAAGTTAGCGACCTGGCTGCGGCTCCGCTGGAATGGAGATTGAACTCCCGTGGCTGGGCAAATTATGGGCGTACATCTCTACAGGTCGTCTGGCCATGCTGCTTTAACCTGTCCTAATTCACTGTAATTGCTCTTACTTCATGGCTAACACAAATTTTGAGTGCTATAAAAACTAAACATATACTTTTTCTTGCAACACTAGTAAGCAAATATACTTACTTGTGTTGTGCATACAAAAAAAGATAAAACCAAATTTACGAACCAGAAATGTAGTTATAGCTTTTATTATTTCAAATTGTTAAAAACCGATGTACTATTAAACAGTGACCAATAAAAAGAAAATAGCTGAAGGAAGATTGACAGGAAGTAAAACCACATATTTGATACAGGTTGTGCATGTTTAAAATCAGTCCTTAACTGTGTTTTCCGTACATTAATAATGCTTAGATGTAGTAAGGTGGGTTCTTGTTTAATATATTGCGGCAAACATGCAACTTGTACATAAATATTATACCCGTGACATCACATGCATAGAGCCATGTAAAAAAATCTAGGACAATCGTGCTCGAGATACGCATCCCCCTGTGTTATTCTGCTTACTTCTATTAGCTGCGACCTCTATTCGGTGCAGTGTTCCTGAGAAAAATAAACATAGATCTTTACTACATCCCTGAGTGCTTAAGCCGAAAGCATTTCTTATATGAAATATATCATTCAACTATTAACTGTTTGTATTTACGGTTCACATAAATAAAAATATTTCATTTTATATATTTAGCAATTCCGTGTTCTGTGGAGCAATTGAATACTGCTATCTATTTAGAGCTTAACGAATAACTTGTCCAAATGACGGCCTTTAAATAAAATTTACCCATTTAAAATGACAATTTATATTTTACATGACAGCTATTTTGAAATGCGAAATGCACACCTAAAAGTTAAAAGTTATTTCAATTTTTGAAACTATATGTGGCAACTTTTTTCACTTTCTGAATTAGTGATTTGTAATGAAATATTATGACTAAAATTTTACATATACTCCTCCTTTCATATTTATTAAAAATAAAAATCACTTCAATATCTCACGAGAGCGCCGAATGAAAAAATAATGTACAATATTAAAAATATTATACAAAATGTTGACGAGGTGAAGGAAAAGGATCTTCAACTAAATGTGATCGTTAGAATTTGTGTGATTTACGGATGGTAAAGTAGGCAGAAACTTGTATGGTAAAGTAGGCACTACTTGTATCTTTAAACACGCGGTATAAAATGTAACTGATTTGAAAATAAAACTAGAACGAAGAAATAAATAGGATTTGAACAAGAGCTCAGACTTTTTAAAAACAAATATATATATATATATATAATAAAATATCACGTTGGCCTAAAATAGGCGCTTGTATAGGCAAAAAATTGAAACCAGAGCTGTTGCATTACTATTCTTCAGCAGTATTTGTGGTCATTTCTATTTATTAGAAATGATAATGCTGAAAGATTTTCTGTACAATAATTTGGTACTTTATGTAAATTAGTCTTTCTTTAAAAAATCTTTTAGTTAATCTTTTAGTTAATCGTTAGTAAATCTTTTTCTTTTATCAAGACTCTTCTTCGAAATAAAACTTTATATTAAAGTAGGTGAAAGTTTATTTTTATATTAAAATATGCATTATAAAATGTAAAAGACAATGATAGTTTTAAAACTTATTTCCAGACAGATGTCTACAAGATGGTGCCAAATGTGGCAAGATGAATGCCTCCTACCGACCTTCCTTTAAAACTGTTCTATAACCTTTGAGTAAGCTGGACGGCCTGGGTAATAAAAAAAAATTGCCTGGGTCGTCATAAGTACATACTGTCCATGCATAACTACTAATGGCCGCATCCACACAGGCTCATGGCCTGCATAGTTACTGGGGATTCCTATTAGACTGTTCTGGATGCAAAAGCTAGATAACGAAGCTTGTGTTATTTTGATATCCAAGTTGCAGGGTCGATATATCTCAGTGGTTAAGTCATTGGTATCGCTTACGGCAGACCTCGTGTCTATGCAGAGTATCTTCGTGTCTATGCAGAGTATGGACACGCTAAATCTATTCTAGAGGTGATTGCATAAGGGAAGGATTGTACGATTTTACCTCTGTTTTGATCTAAGCACTGTCTCGGCCATCCAAACAGTTGCACATTCTGGTAAGTCAAATGATCTGGGTATGAAACCCCAGAATGAATATTTTGAATCTTAGCAGACCCATTTCTTGTCCGTATCTGGTGGAAGGCTGTTGATTGTGCTTGAGTAGGGGTGATAATACGGATTCGAATGCACTTTTGAATGTGGTTAATCAGCTTAGATAATTTTGCACAAGTTATGTGTGTGAAGTTTCCATTATTCTTTCAAAACAATGTGCTGATATGACACAGTTTCTCTTAAAAATTTAACACACATCTCACCCGTATCCCGTATTAGGATATCAGTTGATTGCCTAATAAATTTGCTCTTCTCCCTGAAAATAATAATATGCATTTTTTCAGTCAAAGCAGAGACAGTTCTTTTGTATTTTAATGTGCGTTAACTTACTACACTGCATATAGCCATGTTAGATCAGAAGATTTTAAAAATTTGAATTATGTAATTTGTAATTCTACAATGGAACTTTTTATTACATGGATTTTCTAAAATCAGTATAAAAACTGCTTCAATAACATATTTTCCCGTAAAACCTAAAATATAATCATAATATACAAAAACTTTATTTTCGTACAAAATAAAATTTTCCTAAAAATTAATCAACGGGCAGCACACAATCAGGCGTCGGGCCGAGAGCTGAAGACCACTGCTCTAAGTGCTAATATAAATTTTAACACTTAAAGCGTCCGAAACATTACGAGCATGGAGAATGACATTATTGTTGTAAATAACAGCTTATAATATATATGAGTATAGTTATTTTGTATATAACAGCTCAATATATATATGAGTTTTCAGGGTGTAAAATATGACTCTATTTTGCACAAACATATACTTTTACTTAAGACACTTAGGTATACATGTTATTTAGTCTACTTACATCTATTTACAAGTGGAATTTCTCAAACGTCACACGCAACCGTCTCTGCATGCATCTTTTTCGCATACGTTCTCAGTCTCTGCAGTCTCTCTCGTCTCGTTTATCTAGCGTTGACTCGCTCACACCCCTCCCTTCTGTAGGTGGCGCTGTTCTCTATCGTTCTAGTTGCCATATATATATATATATATATATATATATATATATATATATATATATATATATAATGAAAATCAAAATTATTGTATTAGCATAGTTTATTATAATGCACGTAGAAGGGTATTAAATACCAATGGAACTGTTAATGAAGGTATAGAATGAGTAGAAACTGATAGATTTTTGCCGGCAAATAATATATTAAAATACGCTTCAGGCAAAAAACAAATGAAAAACTTATTGCCAATTATATTTTCTTTTTCTTTGTATTATCGTTAAAAAATCCACGTATGCCTGGAGTGCAGATTATCTGCACAGATACAGCTATTAAATAAATGAATATGAAGGAACTATCCTAGGAATTTGGTTCAAGGATCGTTCGATAGAAAGTTTTTCGATCTCTCTGATTATATCAGGATTGATACCCAGTATGGTGATAATACACTATGTTGCAAAAAATTATATACATCCGTAAGAAATTGAGCGACAACCGCAAAACTCGACATGCATGTATCATTTGAGGAAATATGCAAATGATTAGAATTTAAGAGTAAAACACTTTTTATTGAAAAATGGTGGCAACAAGAAGATGACGTTTTAGTAAATGGTAAACCCTTCTCAGACAGCTACACAAGTCGATATACGATGCAGCATAAAGTTAAATAAGTTGCTTATGTTCCTCTATGAAAGATTCTGCCGCAAATGGTCAATTGATCAGCCAATTCAGTAATGTTATGAAAAGGCCGCAATTGCCGTCCCAGTATGTTCCAGACGTTTTCTATTGGTGATAGGTTTGATGACCTCAATGGCCATGAAAGGGTATTAAATCCTCAAAGACATTGTTGATAAAATCGTACAGTATATGTTTGCCTGCTGTTTCGCTGGTAAATGGAACTTGGACGCCTTGACAACATAGGCTAACATAGGCCAATCAGCTACAGAAAATGGGCGAATGAACGTGAACGAATGAGCGTGCTAACTTTGAAGTATTAACTAACCATCAGATTGATTAGCAGAACAAACATATATCCAAGAAGATGGACTCCTATACTGTTCCACCACTTGTAATGGCCATTTACCACTCGATAATAAATGTAGGATCGGAACGCAGGACCGTTTCCATCCAGATATGGCAGTCATGAGCAGTGAAAGAAAAGCGGGATACGTCGCTAAGGACAACATGTCTACAATTGAGCACTCTCCTGGCTGGCCGAGTTCGGCCGTAATCTAGACGCCCGTTCAGGGGTCCGTATTATGAGCATTAATGGATGCCAAGACCTAATTCCACCTTATGCCAGTCGTCTCCAAATAGTATCATTTGATACATTGATGATGGAAAATGCCTTCTAGTGATCAATGGTGACCTCATTGGTGTGGACATGGCTCCTCTCCTGACTGGACGATTCTCATAAGCAGTTGTCTGTCTGGGACGTCATATGCATCTGCGAATGTTACGTGAACCTTCTCTGACTCAATGTTGCAACACCTGTGGGCAGCTATCTCTCTCCGACCAAGATGGCGAATGATATGTCTATTGTAAAAACCAGATACACTTACGCCTATGATGCGTCCACTCTCAAAATCCGACAACTGTTCGTAGCGCCGTCGAATCAGTCTGAAAGTCAGCTTTGTGCACAACTTGCAGTATTAAAATAGAAAATCCAGTTCCCGTGTTTGAGAACAACTGTCCTTTTAAATGCTGCACGATGCGCCGATCTCACACGAGTTGCATAAGTTCTATTACATCATTGGCTCTAACAGTTTGATCATTTACATTACTCTTAAAACGGCGTTTGCATGCCAAATATATTTTCTATTTCTCGAAAGCCAATTTCAGTGAAAATTACTCAACATCATACTTCAACTTGAAGTAACTAAACAACTAATTCGAATTAAAACAACTAAAAATCTTGCGAGCCGTATATAGCTATGGGAGTTCAGTTACACATTGTACCGATTTTCTCTGTTGTTTGAAGCTTTAATTTTCCCCTACCCACGACGGGATCAACACACACACACACACATACACACTAAAGAACATAAACATCACCTCAATTACGTTTGATTAGAGTTCAGAGATGCTTGAAACCCCATTGATGGGCAGTATCTGGTGTAGGAAGCCCAGACCGCCCGACTCACCCGAGGAATTGAACAGCAAAGTGAGCGGCCGGTGCAGTATCTGGTGTGAAAAAGTTAGTTTTAACTGGCAGGAGATACACAAGGGGAAATTGCCTGTGGACCCAAGGTCAGCAAGAATCACGTGACTTTACAATGCCTGTGGGAACTTTTATTGGCCATACATCAATTTATTTGAGTTATATGTCAACCATTGGCGACCGTCTGACTGAATTCTTTGTTTAACACGTTTAATGTTTGTCACACTCTGATACTGGTTATCTCGAATCGAAAAAATGTCTTATAGACTGCAACCATTCAAACTACAAAGTCTCCCTTGCTTTCATCACGCTTGCCCGCGATTCTGCCACCACAGCTATCATTTTTTCCACTAGCTTGTTGCTAGTTTGCTTGTGTTTGTATTGCATTTTGCAAAGGATATTCGCTATTTGATATTGAATTTTTCCTAGTGTGTTGTCAGTTTGGCTTGAGACTGAGGAGTCGTCAGGCCTATTTATAATATATTTTTCACTGTTCCTTGACATACTATTATGCACTCACTCACAAGTTTATAAACTTATTTATTGTGCGGCAAGATAATTACTGTTATTATTATTATTATTAGCAGTATTGTTGTTTTTGTTGTACAGATATTTTGATACGACGTACTGTTTATAAGACGGGGAGATCACTCAAATATTAAAACCCATGTACCACTTTCACGATTATTCGCTTGTTAACTTGGTGCTACCTGCAAGGGCAGTAAGGGAATGCGATTAATTCCAAAAAAATTCAAATCTATATAGTAACCAACAAATTCAGGCTAAACAAGTAGCCGAATTTAGTGTTGAATATTTAACGGATGCTACATGAGGCTGCAAAAGCCAAAGTCATACTCATAGAATCTACCTTTTAGGAACGTTTTCAAAGTAAGGGTTACGTTCCCACTGCCAATAACAGCGCAAAATTGTGGCATATAGCAATTTTCTTGTAGCCATTGTAAATATTTTCTATTCCATATTTGAGCTCATAAGCGCATAACTGGTTCATGTATGCCATTATCTGCAATGCAACGGCGTTACTCGTATTAAGCACGGTTAAGAAATGCTTAAGCTCACACGGAACATTGGAACCCATATCGAGTTCGGATATTTGTGGCAACTATAATAAGACAATTGTTCCTCATACATTTTATTTAAAAAAACAAAAGTATTTTTTGTAACAGTTTATATGCATTAAGTTATTTATAACTAATTAAACTGATATGACAAATACGTAGGCAATTTTACCAAAGATAACCAATATGTGTTAAATATAAATAAATATGTTTCTCCAAGTTTAGTAAACGGATAAGTGATAGAGAAATTGATGACTTGAAATGTACTAAATCAGACAAAAATGATAATAAACTATAAATTAATCTTCATTTTGTGGATACCTGTTGTTGTATACTCGCCCTCGAAATTAAATAAAAAATGGGTAGGTAGCTTACGAAAGATACATTTAAACTGGAATGTTTAAGAATGTAAATTAATAAACAATTTATGACATATATTATCTTAGAAAGTGTCGTATTTTTACATTTCAAGAAAATGACTTGTAGACTTACTTCTATATAGTAACCAACAAGAATGTTGCATACTCGCCCTCGAAATTAAATAAGAAATGAGTAGGTAGCTTACGAAAGATACATTTGACCTGTAATGTTTAAGAATGTAAATTAATAAACAATTTATGACTTATATTATCTTAGAAAGTGTCGCATTTTTACATTTTAAGAAAATGACTTGTAGATTTACTTCTGTAACATACTTTCTTAATAGAGCATTCTAATCTCTTCAAATATTTCAACAAACACTTCATAAACGAAAATATAGCACAGTCCATAAAACATAAACCATCTTTCGTCTTTCAATAACAGAAAGCAAATATGCGTACTCACAAATAAGGAATTCTTAAAAGATATCCACAACTAAAGATAAAACCGACGCGTAAAAAAATACTCACAGAATTATAGCTCTAAATGTTTCGAAATATAAATGAGATGCAAAGTAAATAGAAGTTGGGAATGATACATGGCTTCACCGAAAACGCTACGACATATTCAACGAAATATAGTTTGAGGAGGAATGTACTTCTGTAGATAAATTCATGCAGATACGTTGAAAAGGCGGAACTGTTTATTTTATGTATCTCCTAGCGATCGTTTCGCTCAGAATTGGTCTTATATGTTTTATGTGATATATAAATTTTTAATTCTATTTTCTGCCTTTAAAGTTTTATTTCTGTTTCGAAAAACTGCTATTGCAATGTTTTATTTTTTTTCAGAACCAGTAACCAACGACATAGTTGAAATGTTCAAGTTGGAAATGTTGTGTGATATTATATGTTGAGTTTCAATATATATATTTATATGTTATGCAGAAAATCACTTGCATTACTGCAAGAAAAAAATTCATGATATTTAAATATGGTTTGATGCAATATTATATGACATTAATTTTTTTGGCATGCTATATATTCATAACAACCTTATATTTAGATTTGCTCTAAAAATAGATATATATTTAAAAATTATAGAAATTTAGATTTGCTTCTAAAAGCACTTCATCGACCGGGTGGTACCAGTTTGATACATGTACAGCACTGCATGTACATTTTTACTTAGCTCTCAGGTTAAAGAACATTTGATGTTAATTTCCATGATACCTGATGTCGCACTTGTTTAATTTAAATGGAAAACAAAGATTTGAAGCTGCGTGGGGAAAACAGAAAATATTTCAGTATTCATATGTATTATATTGCACTGCGTAAAATTATTTGAAAATGTCGCACAAACCTTTTGATCCAAATATGTAAGATTTTTTCAAAACAAAATGTTTGATTTTTTATATCTTGAAAATACTTATAGAAAGTGTAGTTACTTTAAACATTTATTTTATGTTACTTTACATTTGTATGCTTGTTCTTTTTATTTGAATGCTGCAGAGTCAACTTCGATGATAAGAGCTAGCAGTTTCGTCCCAGTTGCTCAACGGTAGAGTGCCGACTATCCATTTCGGAGATCCAAGGTTCGATTCTCGGTTAGGGCAACAAGCCCCTTTACAATGGCGCACGAACAAATCAACCCTGTAGGTTAGAGCAAAGCTGTCGTAAGTCTGAAAGTTACCACAGTACGACAAGTACGGATTAAGTGGACTTTGGAAGATTGAGCAACGATTTCAAATTGTGAGGATAAGGACCCCACAGGACACTAACATGTGGAAGACCCAGGCCACCCGACTCACCCTAGGGAATGAGCAACGGGGTGATTGGTCGGGAGAAGATACTAACATTGTAACAAGAAAGATCAATCATGCTTAAAGCATTGATTATGAAACACTTTCCAACTTCAATGCAATTTTATTTAAAAAAGTCGAAAATGCAATACATTCCTCGGTAATATTTTAAAACTTATCACGATACTACATTGATTTATTATATTTGAAAACTTAAACCTTCATTGAAAAAAATGAACTTCATTCAAAAGACGGCATTGAAATATAAATTGCGTGGTTTAAATATCTCTAAAATACTTATAGAAAGTGTAGTTACTTTAAACATTTATTTTATGTTACTTTACATTTGTATGCTTGTTCTTTTTATTTGAATGTTGCAGAGTCAACTTCGATGATAAGAGCTAGCAGTTTCGTCCCAGTTGCTCAACGGTAGAGTGCCGACTATCCATTTCGGAGATCCAAGGTTCGATTCTCGGTTAGGGCAACAAGCCCCTTTACAATGGCGCACGAACAAATCAACCCTGTAGGTTAGAGCAAAGCTGTCGTAAGTCTGAAAGTTACCACAGTACGACAAGTACGGATTAAGTGGACTTTGGAAGATTGAGCAACGATTTCAAATTGTGAGGATAAGGACCCCACAGGACACTAACATGTGGAAGACCCAGGCCACCCGACTCACCCTAGGGAATGAGCAACGGGGTGATTGGTCGGGAGAAGATACTAACATTGTAACAAGAAAGATCAATCATGCTTAAAGCATTGATTATGAAACACTTTCCAACTTCAATGCAATTTTATTTAAAAAAGTCGAAAATGCAATACATTCCTCGGTAATATTTTAAAACTTATCACGATACTACATTGATTTATTATATTTGAAAACTTAAACCTTCATTGAAAAAAATGAACTTCATTCAAAAGACGGCATTGAAATATAAATTGCGTGGTTTAAATATCTCTAAAATACTTATAGAAAGTGTAGTTACTTTAAACATTTATTTTATGTTACTTTACATTTGTATGCTTGTTCTTTTTATTTGAATGTTGCAGAGTCAACTTCGATGATAAGAGCTAGCAGTTTCGTCCCAGTTGCTCAACGGTAGAGTGCCGACTATCCATTTCGGAGATCCAAGGTTCGATTCTCGGTTAGGGCAACAAGCCCCTTTACAATGGCGCACGAACAAATCAACCCTGTAGGTTAGAGCAAAGCTGTCGTAAGTCTGAAAGTTACCACAGTACGACAAGTACGGATTAAGTGGACTTTGGAAGATTGAGCAACGATTTCAAATTGTGAGGATAAGGACCCCACAGGACACTAACATGTGGAAGACCCAGGCCACCCGACTCACCCTAGGGAATGAGCAACGGGGTGATTGGTCGGGAGAAGATACTAACATTGTAACAAGAAAGATCAATCATGCTTAAAGCATTGATTATGAAACACTTTCCAACTTCAATGCAATTTTATTTAAAAAAGTCGAAAATGCAATACATTCCTCGGTAATATTTTAAAACTTATCACGATACTACATTGATTTATTATATTTGAAAACTTAAACCTTCATTGAAAAAAATGAACTTCATTCAAAAGACGGCATTGAAATATAAATTGCGTGGTTTAAATATCTCTAAAATGCAATACATTCCACGGTAATATTTTTAAATCTATCATAATACTACGATAATTTATTATATTTGAAAACTTCATCGAAAACAACTGAAATTAATTCAAATGACGTCATAGAAAAAATAACACGCCTGGATCTCTCTATAAAAGCAGGATTTCATTCATAACTTTCTCCATTTCATTCATCACAATACTATAATAATTTATTTTATTTAAAAATTAAGACCATGGAGCTACAATTCATAAACTTTATGCTTAAAACTTCATCGAAAAATATCGTCCTTCTGTTTATAAAATCAATTAATATTTCATTCATATCAGCCATGCAGACTCCATGGACTGAATTATTTTGTGTTAAAGAAATACAGTAATTCTAATACAACTCATTCTACATATTTTGCTGTTTACATTTTACATAGGTGAAAAATAGGCTTAATTGTAGAAATAATCAAATTTGAATGAGAATTTAAACTCAAATATATTGTCATTGTGTTGTTTTAGTATGTAGATGCACAGAATTTAAGCAGAAATAAAGTAGTTTTAGGATGGATACAACACTCAATATGAATTAAAAGGAACTTTAAAAAATCACGAATTTGAAACAAGATGGATGCCATATCTCATTTTGAAGTGGGTCATGTGATCGTTTAATATCATGGTCACGTGATCGTTTCATATAAGAGGTGTAATTATTATTTTAATTTTTATTTAAAAAACTACTGAATATATTTAGCTGAATTTTTTTTTATATATTTTATGGAACAATTTGACTATTGCCTAAAATTTTCGAAGCAATTTGTGAATTTTAAATCCGCTTAAAAAATGTTCGAAAAATTAGGTCCCATAGGGCTCAATGTATTTCATTTTTTCAACCCGGGTTCAATCCAAAACTAATTGTGTGATATTATTCATTTATATTCCCATAGGTCCTACAGACCGTCTGAACAACATACTAAAATTTCATTTTGATTAAGTCATTTTTACGGCAGTTATCGTGCTAACGGACAGACAGACAGACAGACAGACAGACAGACAGACAGAATGAACAAAGTCATAAACACTTTTCAACTTTGTTGTAAAGTGTTAAAAATAGTAGTAGCTGGAGGCTAACCTGAGATAAAAATAGCAGGACCTGGTCAGTCAGATTGCCAGTTGCCAGCCAATCTGACACTAGAGGGTGGAGAATGCAGAGTCCGCTTCTCGGATAAGAGCTTGCAATTTAGTCTCAGTAGCTCAAAGGCGTCACCTGCCCAGTTCGAATATTCAGGGTTCGATTACCGGTAGGGGCAGCAAGGTTCTTTGCAATGTTTACTGGTTTTTCAATTAAAACGAAATACCTATATTTGCATTATTTTTGTGGCAAAATAAGCACTAAAAATCATAAATTACATTCATATATTACGCCCGATTGAGATATATTTAGACTCGGGAGTGAGAAACATATAAGCCATCTTGTCACAACGACCGTATTTGCCTTTCCTGTAATAGCAGATATTTGCTGATCATTCTATAATCCTAATCATGAACTAGATTTTGATGCAACAGTGTTGACATATTGTTGGTTTCTTATCCTTGTTCTATATGTAGCGTACACACATTTCTATCAAGTAATGCCTTAGGTTCCATATCCCTTTAGTGCAATAGAATTTGTATTACATATGACGTCAACAAGTAACGTATTTAAATGTTGTTGTTTTGACGCTCTGCGGGCGATGTCTCCAGACTCGAGCAATAAGACTGAACTTTGCAATGCAACGTGGATTTTGCACACTCATTAAGTCATGTTGTTCAACTCGATAAACACCAAACGTGCGCAGTGTTGTACATAGGATTCAAATTCGGTGCATATAATTGATATGTTGTAAATTATTCCAGCATAACTTTGAAGCTCAGATTATTGTAGGATAATCGAATCATTCACGTAGTTGGCGAATCAGATTTGTTCTGATAAACTCATTCGAATGACTTTTTCAGACATTTATTTTCAATTCTCATACTTCTACATTAAGGAAGTCAACGCCAAAGTAGCAGTTTTGGCAAAAAATCTACAAGTGATCGAAAAGTGGTATTTAAAAACAACAAAATATCTACCATTGTTTCTATGGAAAAAGAAGCAGTGTTTTTAATATATGATAAATTATATTGAACTATATAAATTATATTGAATATTATATTGAATTATATTAAATAAATTATATTGAGGCAGTGTCATTATTAGTCGTTTCTCGGTCTTTGCTCCAACGTTACTTTAGATATAGGGAGCTAATCATTCGGTAACATTCGGGTCAAATAACATATCTGTATGATGTCAAATTTCACTAAGTTTCCTATATCATACGGGTGAGTGAGTCTGATTAACTAAGAGATGGATTACAAACAGCTTACACTAAACTGGTAAAGATACAAATTTTAAACTTTTCATACACCTCGGATTTAATGTATAAATATTGTGAAAATTCTAAAATTGTCGAATTTTGTGTTAAATATTTATGCATTGATTATTTTTTCGAACATTCTTTCAGAAGTAACTGCAGAACGGCTATACAAATAAAATTGGTTTTGTACCATGATACATAGAATAAAACATCCTAAAATTTCTTAACTAACTGTTGGTGACCATCCATTCCAGAGATATTTTAATTTGCAGTTAAAGTAAACAATGTTTATTACATATTTCATCAATGAATATATTTATTCTTTTTTTTTCTATTGAACTTTGGTAATCGTTAACTATGTAATTAACTATTTCAAATTCCGAAATAGTTTGTTGACTATTCTGCAAATCAAACATTTGAAAAATAATGTAATAATTAATTGATCATTTGCTTAAATTATCTGGAAATAAAAAAATATGTGTGAGGCCAGAATATGTCCTCACATGAGATATTTTTATTTCAATATTTATGGTGCCTAGAACAGCTAACAAAGCTCGAGTCTGGCTGGCGCCGGTGTTTACAACAACGTGAACTTTTAGGTCAAATACTATAAATTTGGGTGTTCCAGGCCAGAGGGGCTAAGAGGGGTATTGATATATGTGAAGTGATGCCATTGGGTTCAGAGGAACCAATGAGCGCCAAGGAGAAGAAAGGCGGAGGTATCCCCCCCTCCCCCGCCGAAGGAACCACAAGTCAAGGAGTCTCATACGAAGTGTTGTTGCAGTAAGTTTCATACGAAATGTTGTTGCAGAAGTAAGTCTGATACGAAATGTTGTAGCAGTTGGACGGATACGAAAGGAGTTGGGAGCAGATACTCATACGAAAGAGGTTGCAGTTGAGTATAAGTACGAGATGCAAGCCACACACCAAAGAGTTATGGCCGTACGGTCAGCAATAAGACGGATGCAAGCCTCAACGTGATGAGTCGAAGATTAAACTGTAAGGTATGTGCTCATTTCCCCAGGTCATAGACACTATCGAAATCTAATATTTCTGGTCACATATCTCCCATTATTAAAGTAATTAAATGATAGTTGATAGTTATGATAAATTGTTTTTAGTGATCAATTGATGTTGTAAATGAAATATTTTGTTAAAGTTAAATAGGCTGATCTTTTTATAATGATAAATGAATTCTTTTCAGTATTTACACATAAGTTAAATTAATTGGAAGGTTATTGCGGCACAACGACGAGCAATGTACTTTAAATGTTAATTCCACTAGATGAGATCAACGGCCATGTTTTTAATGCTTAATAAACAATTAATATTACTATAATCTAGAAATATAACTTAAATTCAAATTCCACGTCCCACATTTGATGTTTTTAATGAATTTAATAATTAAAAGTGACTTGTAATTTCGTATTGCCACAATATGTAAATAAGCCAGTCTCTGAAAATTATTCAATATATAGCGATCGGTGATGAAATATTGTTTCTCATACAGCAATTTCCATGTTAACGTAACTGTAATATGCGCACAATTTTCATGCCAGTTTAAAGCGGTTTTTGATAGTCCGAGCTTTTATTAAGTGTGCAGGTGGGATATATTTAGTGATCACAAACCGTTTCTCAGCGTTGTTGAAAATGCCTAATATATTTAACATCTTAGTCTATATTAGATACATACAAATTGTTACATGAATCTGTATAGCATAATACACTTATAAACAGACCGTTCAAAATCATACTTTTAACCAAACAAGCATGTCATAGAAACCCCAACTACCAGAGACCATGAAACTTCCAAACGCCATGAATTTAAAACCATCATCCCTCGTACAATACTACAAAGAAAATATACGTACTTCAAAATGCGGAATGCATAAAATATTCCCGCAAATAAAGATAAACCTGAACTAAAGCTACAGACATAGTTTCAAAATTTTTCAAAATATAGATGTTCAAAATATAAATGTTCATAGGAAATTGAAGTTGGGAATAGAATACGACTTCAGAGTAAAACGAAACGATGTTGTCATCGAAAAGTAGCTTGAGAAAGAATGTACTTTCGCTGATAAATTCACGAAGTTGCATTGAATGGATACAGATGCGTATTTTTATGTATAATTTAGTAATCGTTTTTCTCTGTAAGTATTCCATACCTTTTTTTAAAAGATATTTAAGTTGTTAATTGAATTTCAACTTTCAAAATGCACCTATCTGTCGGTTATCTCTTTAGAAGTAATGGTCACTTGCAATTTTGAGTAGTTCTGACATATTTTGTTTTTATACACATTAAGAAACATATATTGACAACGCAGCGTGAGTTTTTAAATGTGTTATATATCAAAATAGTTCAAAGTTAGTCATTTATAAGGAAGTTAAAGTTCCAAGAGCCAAAGCAATGCTGAAATGGTTTTTATTGTGTTCATTTTTGTAATAGTTCTTATCAGAAAAGTGTTTTGTATGATGTACAAATAGTTAATTGTATTTTCTGACTTCAAAGTTTTAGTTCATTTTTGAAACTATATGTTTGAAACTCTAATAGTGCATTGTTTGTATTTTTAATCCAATGACCAGTGAACACGTCATAAGTGAGTGAAACTTTTTAAGACTGAATATACGTATATAACACTACTACAAATCAAGTTGAAAAATATTTTTTTTTGTTTTATAGGAGTTCAAACTATAGTACTTAAGGATAATTACGCATTCAGCAGTAAAAAAAATGTATATAGTAAAGTTCATTGCCCAGAAGTGACGTGTTGTGCGTTAATGTACATATATATATATACATTAAAGTCTTAAATATTTTTATATATGTCAGATTTCCTTTGGCAGTTTGAACGAAATTACCCAGTACTATGATCAAATAATTACCATAAATGTCACAGTCCACAATAAAAACCTCTCTACCTTAAGTTGGTTCCTAGGTTGAATAGACTTGTCAAAATACTCTCTTTGCCATAAAAATTTGCGCACCAAGAAAGAATTGTCAGAATCGAACGGAATTTAATATATGTGAGAGCAACGTTGATATAAGTAAGTGATTACAAAGTCGAAGCAAAAGGATACTTTATTACAGGAAAAACTACAAATGAATGAAGGTTCAGTCGAGCCACCTCTAGCTTGAATACACTATGAAATCCGGGCGGGAATTGAGGCATACAGGTTCCGTATGGTGTCCTGCGTCATCTCATTCCATAGTTGTTGTAAGCGCGCCTTTAATTCGACTAAACTCGTAGAATGTCCAACTCGTCGTCCCAAGAGAACTAATACATGATCAATCGGTGACAAATATGGGGCTCTGGAAGGACAGGGAAGGCTGGTAATGTGACGGAGGTATGCCTGTGACACCCTTGCTGTGTGTGGTCGAATATTGTCCTGTTGAAAAATGCCTTCTAGGAGCCCTGCCATGAGTGGAAACACATGTGGATGAAGGATATCACGAACGTACCGCATGGATGCCATGGTTCCGTGGATCAATATTAGAATACCATCACACCAGCTGTACCCCATACCATCACACATGGTTCCATTCGGTTGCAGTCTAATCCCGTCGAGGGCGACCCCACTCCAAATGGAGGCGACGGTGGTTGGGTGTCATTGGCAATATACGTAATGGGCGTCGCGGTACCAAATGCCCTTCAGCCAGAAACCTCGCGATGGTACGGGAAGACACATGGGCCCGTCGTGAAGGTGCTGCCTGTGTCCGGATGGCGGACAATGATGCAGTTGCGTTGTGCGTGCGTGTCGGGTGATGTCACGATCTTCTTGGCTATTGGTCTGCCGAGGGCATCTCGAGCCTGGCCGCCGTGTATGCGACCTCTCTCTCGTCCAATGGTCTCAACACCTCCTTACAGTAAAGTCAGAACGGACTAAGTGCGGACTGCTGGCCGAGCTGACCACCCGGATTCTATCATCCCGATGATTCTTCCCCTCTCGAACTCTAACAGCAGATCATATTGTCTTCAATAGCGGCGTAACGGCATCCCTAATAAAAAAGCATCCCTCTGCAACAGATTAAGTACAAAAAGAAACCATCTGCGTACTTTTTTCTCCGCCAGGGAGAACGAAGTTCAACGCCATCTGGTAGCATTATGCATTGTGCAATCACGCTGTATTTCTAATTATTTGCATATCTACCTAACACATATCTTCATGCCAAATTTTGTTACGATCCCACAATTACTTCTTGCTGCGCAAATATGACATTTTTGTGGTTATGAATGTACATAAAAATGTCATAAAATGCACAACTTCCAATTACGTAATATATAAATGTAACTGTATGTTTAAATAGGTCCAGCTCATCCACTTAGACAAACACATAACTTAACACCACACAAATGGAAGCATTGAACATCTATCCTACTCGTCCGCTTTAACTATCAACAACTTTCATCCTCTTATGTCAGAGAGTCGTTTACTATTATTGCTCATTATATACTGCTAAAGAAGCCAAGCTGTTTTAAAACAGCCTCAGCAAGAGTGACCTTATTTATGTTGAAAAGTGGCGTACCTGTGATATTTCCATGGTTAGTGTTAAACTTCCAGAATCTAAATATTTGTAAATTGCGTTGTTGTAATTAATTTTCTGAACGACGTCGTACATACGTAAAGAGAAATCAAATTCCACGTATTATAAAAAATTTTAGTTGATGCATTAATTATATAATCGAAAAATATAAACATTACAGTCTGTTTTAAAATTATAAGACCATTCAAAATTCCACCCTTTCTCAACAAAGACAATATTGAATGTGAATTTCAAAGAATTTGCGTGAAACGAAACAATTTTGCAGTGTTGAATTAGCTTAGAAAAAAACAAGAAAGATCAATCATGCTTAAAGCATTGATTATGAAACACTTTCCAACTTCAATGCAATTTTATTTAAACATGTCTAAAATGCAATACATTCTTCGGTAATATTTTAAAACTTATCACAATACTACATTAATTTATTATATTTGAAAACTTAAACCTTCATCGAAAAAAATGAACTTCATTCAAATGAAGGCATTGAAATATAAATTGCCTGACTTAAACAACTCTAAAATGCGATACATTCCACGGTAATAATTTTAGAATTATCATAATACTACGATAATTTATTATATTTGAAAACTTCATCGAAAACAACTGAAATTCATTCAAATAACGTCATAGAAATATAACACGCCTGGCTCTCTCTATAAAAACAGCATTTCATTGATTAACAATTTCCCATTCATTTCATTCATCATAATACTCTAATAATTTATTTTATTTAAGAATTAAGACCATGGAGCTACAAGTAATTACACTCTATGCTTAAAACTTCATCGAAAAAAATCGTACTTCTCTTTGTAAAATCAATGAATATTTCATTCATATCAGCTATGCAGATTCCATGGACTAAATTATTTTGTGTTAAAAAAATACAGGGATTCTAATAAAACTCATTCTATATATTTTGCTGTTTGCATTTTACATAAGTGAAAAATAGGCTTCGTTGTAGAAATAATCAAATTTGGATGAGCATTTAAACTCAAATATATTGTAATTGCGTTGTTTCAGTATGTAGATGCACATAATTTAAGCAAAAATAAAGTGGTTTTAGGACAAATACAGCACTCAATATGAATTAAAAAGAACCTTAAAAATCACGATTTTGAGACAAGATGGATGCCATATATCATTTTGAAGTGGGTCAATTGATCTTTTCATATCATGGTCACGTGATCGCTTCATATAAGAGGGGTAATTATTATTTTAATTTTTATTTAAAAAACTACTGAATAAATTTCGCTGAAATTTTTTTATATATTTTATGGAATAATTTGAATATTACCTAAAATTTTCGAAGTAATTTGTGAATTTTAAATCCGCTTAAAAATGTTTTAAAATTTAGGTCCCATATGGCTCAATGTATTGCATTTCTTCATCCCGGGTTCAATCCAAAACTAATTGGGTGATATTATTCATTTATATTCCCATAGGTCCTACAGACGGTCTGAACAACATACTAAAATTTCATTTTGATTAAGACATTTTTACTGCAGTTATCGTGCCAACGGGCAGACAGACAGACAAACATAATGAACGAAGTCAGAAACACTTTTCAACCTTGTTGTAAAGAGTTAACAAAAACCACATATAATAATATTTTTTAATTGAAATAAACATTGCAAAACTGTAATTATGTTTTAAATATTATAGAAGTTGAATATATTATTTTATATTAAAAAGCAAATAGCATCTATGTAATAATTATCTAACCTAACGTGTATCCCCCTCCTCAGACCCTCCAGAACTCCTCTGGTGATCTAGAGCAGTGGTCTCTAAAATGATGTACGCGTACCTCAGAAGGTATGCCAACAAAATTTAATATTTTCTTTTGGTATTGTTTTCTAGGAAAAGTTTTATAGTATCAGAAAAAAGAAATTAGAAAATTGATTAAAGAACAACAAATATTGATGTAAATTTTTAAATTATACGACCATGAGCACAATAATATTATGATTATATGAATATTACTTTACTGGAATGCTCGTTCCGAGCACCTCCAGAAAAGAAACACATCTATATTTACTATAGGGGTACCCCATTAGTTCTTAGTGGTACGTGATCAAAAAATATTTTGGAGACCACAGATTTCGAACACTGGTATCCAAACGTTTTTGACCGGGGAGCCCTATGTCCTACATTTTTTACATCACGTAACACTATGGTAAATACAAAAATCAGGATTCTTTATTTTTATTTATTTTTATTATTTTTTTTTAAATTTTAATCCGGAGTCCTTATGCAATAATATTCATATAATCATAATATTATTGTGTTCAAGACCGTAAAAATTAACAAGAAAGATCAATCATGCTTAAAGCATTGATTATGAAACACTTTCCAACTTCAAAGCAATTTTATTTAAACAAGTCTAAAATGTGTGCAATACATTCCTCGCTAATATTTTAAAACTTATCACAATACTACATTAATTTATTATATTTGAAAACTTAAACCTTCATCGAAAAAAATGAACTTCATTCAAATGACGGCATCGAAATATAAATTGCCTGGTTTAAACATCTCTAAAATGCGATACATTCCTCGGTAATATTTTTAAAACTATCATAATACTACGACAATTTATTATATTTGAAAACTTCATCGGTTGTTAAATTTTCATTCGAAAACAACTGAAATTCATTCAAATGACGTCATAGAAAAAATAACACGCCTGGATCTCTCTATAAAACCAGCATTTAATTCATAATATTTTCCCATTCATTTCATTCATCACAATACTATAATAATTTATCTTATTTAAAAATTAAGACCATGGAGCTACAAGTAATTAAGCTCTATGCTTAAAACTTCATCGGAAAAAATCGTCCTTCTCTTTGTAAAATCAATGAATATTTCATTCATATCAGCTATGCAGACTCCATGGGCTAAATAATTTTGTGTTAAAAAATACAGCAATTCTAATACAACTCATTCTACATATTTTGCCGTTTACATTTTACATAAGTGAAAAATAAGCTTCGTTGTAGAAATAATCAAATTTGGATGATCATTTAAACTCAAATATATTGTAATTGCATTGTTTCAGTATGTAGATGCACAGAATTTAAGCAAAAATAAAGTGGTTTCAGGACGGATACAACACTCAATATGAATTAAAAAGAACTTGATGGTACACTGAACTCGGACAGTTACCAACAGATGTTATACGGAAGTTTGATATCCTTCAGGCGACTTTTAGGAAGGCGGAAGTGGAATTTCCAACAAGATAATGCTCTCAGTCATGCACCTAAATCAACAAAAACATGGTTAAAAAGTGAAAAGATTCATGTTATATCTTGGTCGAGCCTTAGCCCTGACCTAAACCCCATAGAAAACCTGTGGGGTTATTTGTCTCGCCAAGTATACGAAAAAAAATAAACAATATCATTCAGCATATGAATTGGAAGTCGCTATTATGGAGAAAAATGAGGCAATATTCGGGAATACGTCCTTAAGAATTTAATTAAATTGATGCCAAATCATGTGTTTCAAGTTATTCAGAGACCTGGTGGAGCAACAACTTACTAAATTTTTCTAAAACTTTCTTTTTCCACATGTGGTCTTATAATTTTGTAACAGGTATTTGTACCAATATTTTGTGATATTACTGTTGCATTTTTTCTAAATGAATTTCGTACATGCAAGTTGCTAAATTTTATTTAAGATTTGTACTGACATGGAGCAGATTTGATTTTGAATAAAAAAAATTTAATTAATTCTATAAATAACAAAAAGTCTCGTGGTCTTATACTTTTGTAACAGACTGTATCAATAAACTCTTCAAATATATCAGCAAAGCATTTGAGTCATCGCAGAAAATACACTTAAAAATTCCAGAGCCAACGTCTCTACCGTGCTGAAAACACCCGTTCTCGTTAGATCACCGAAGTCAAGCCGCATCGGGCGCGATTAGTACTTGGGTGGGTGAGCATCTGGGAACACCACGTGCTGTTGGCATATTTCGGGCGCGGTAGCCCTGTGGTTTGCGCGCTGGATTTGCACGCAGCCACAACTGCCGCCGTGTTCATGCGGAGTACGATCACGTTAAACATGTGGGTCCGTAAGTCCTTCCGAGAAGTTGGTGGTAGGGGAAGGAGGGTACGGTCACTGTCATGTCGCCATTCTGTGCGACATGGACTTTGTGTGAATTTGGGGAGAAAAGCTCCTTTCTTTTCGTTTCTGTGGCTGTAGTTCGCTAAGCCATGTTTAAATTGACTTTACATTAAATTCTTAATTCTGCATAAATGCGAATCTGTGTTTGTTTCGTGGCTGTCTCCTAAAGTGTTGACGCCACGTTTGGCTAGGAGAGCTTTTGAGGTTTTGCTCCTCTCTCGGCCAATCGAATGCGGCGGCCGAGGAGAAGTTGTGTGCGTTTTTTTTTTTTTCGCTCTCTTGGACGTCGAGAATTTTGAGAGTCGGACGCAGGTTGGAAGTCTTAAGAAATTAAGACAAAAGGCGTTGGCCATAATGGCTTTTCACCGTTGGGAATATTGTATTCCTTAGTAAACTATTCCCCAAGGGTCCAGGAGGTTGATGAACTTTGCTGAACTTTATGCCTCGGTCGATTTTTGGAAAGTGAGGTAAAATTTAATAAATAAATTTTAAGAATCTCTGAAGGTACAGAACCAGAGACAGTAAGATAAAATGAAACCTTACAGGCAGGGAAATGAATCATAAATTAAAGATGTATTTGGTGTTCATTATAATTGACAGATATATCAATAACATGTAGGAGCAATTTAATAGTAAAATCACGCTTAAAGAGAAAATAAGAAATGTTGTTGTGTGATATACGAATTGCTCATTATGTTAAAATACTGATTTAAATAATAATCTATAATCCTTAATAAATAAATTTTGTTAAATTTAAATTAGTGCATTTTATTTCATGTGTTCCACCATTGTGTATTCATTTTATTGCTACCATCTGGAACTTAATTCTTCCAGACAAGGGAACAGGTATTGTGCACATCTGGTGTTTAATTATTTATCTGAAAATCGCAATGTACTTTTTGGGCCAAATTTCCTTGCGGATCGAGTTATTTTTTTGTTTCGAACTCGATCCGACAGACCCTGTGGATGCCTCCCCCACTGGGCTCCGGTCTAAATTGGGTGGCACTTCCCGGCCGTCCAAACGGTTACCTTACACCTTTCTGGTAGGTCGGACGGTCTGGGTCTCAACAACAACTTAAAAATTCCAAAGCATCCAAAGGTCATGAAAAGAAAATCTCCTTTTTATCCTGCAATAGCAAAAGGCAAATGTTACTTGCAAATACGGAAAACATAAAATACATCCAAAAATTAATATAAATCCGGATGTGCGAACAATAGCTGCAAAATATAGTTGTTTAGTTCATTAAATGTAGATGAGATACAAAGAGCACCAAAGCTGGGAGTAGAAGAATAAATCGTGACTCAATGGTAAAATGCGATGACGCTGCAAACGAATTGCATCTCCAGAAGAAATGTGCTTCTGCTGATAAATTTACGAGTATACATTGAAAAGTCAAACTTATTTTATGTATCTTCTGGTGATAGTTTCTTTTAGAAACGATTTCGCATATTTTCTTAGGATATTTAAATTTATGATTTTATTTTCTGCTTCCAAAGTTCTTTTTCAGTTTGAACAAGTTTCTAGAACACATTTCAAATCAATGTCGAAACAATGCTCTGTCAAAGACGAATACGGTTAGTAGATTGTAAAATATGTTGTTTTTATGAATGCGCATTTGACGTTATATGATTGTAAAATCCCTATTGTAAAAAATGTAAATAACACTTATTTAAAGGTACTTCTCTTTTCATCTGCAAAAAAATATGATGTGGCAGCACATGCCTTTCCTTATATACTACAATAACGTTAATTCTTTCGCAATGAAAGTATTGATCGGAAAAAAGATGAAAAGTGGTAAAAAGTGGGCAAATTAAGGTCACATAACTGACGAGGATATATACTCCTGTAAGATGACGAGCAGCGGTTTGTACATTTAGTTTGCTGGATAGTTGTTATCATAACTAGGTTGTTTGGTTTTCCTACCAAGGCCGTAGATACTTAATTTTTAAGTTACCCGTCGTCATACACAAGATTTCGAAAATTTCATAGTGATCACTATATATTAAACTTTATCATCGGCTGCTACTCTAGTTTCAATGTCACGTTTCTGAGTCATATACTCTTCAATCCAAAATTGCTTCAAGAAAGATCGTTCTGCAGTTTATTAAAATACAATATTCCCTAAAAAAAGAGGGGCTTTGTGGAAGTTTGTGTGTGCACGGGAAGTTTGTGTGCTCACGGTCAGTTTCATGGGCATGGCATTTCAGCAAAAAGGCCTAATAAACCGTTTCCATCATGTCATGATGCAACAATAGTTGACTATCAACGACTATAGATTAAATTTTGCGTTGCTTAGTTATGAATTACTAACTTGATATGCTCGTAGAAACTACAGAGTTGTGGATATAAAACAGAGACCAACCTGTATCTCAAAAACATGCAGGCAATGAGTTACCTTATAAGGTAAGCCTCTATAGAGGCTGCGACTGGTACTAATCAAATGCCTAGTCTGACGTCAATATAGCAAAAACAGTGAAACAGTGTTTTACATGGATCTGGACCGCATTTCTTAAATAGAGGCTCAATGATGGAAAATGATATTGGATACAAATCGACCTATATAAAAATATCGCATTCAAAATCAGCCACTAACCGAATGAAGGAGTTGCCCAAAACTGCGTGAATCAATCCCAGGAACTGTGCAAGTATGGAGTGTTTGGGAAATTTTACGTGCATTGGTGATTTAGTACGCATTATTGGAGTGGTAAAGAACAGCTCAACTAGTCAATTTTACGACAACATTTTCTGCTTTCTGTGGCTCAATTTCTTGAGCACGGAGATATGATCTTACAGCAAGGAGTTGCCCAAAACTGCGTGAATCAATCCCAGGAACTGTGCAAGTATGGAGTGTTTGGGAAATTTTGCGTGTATTGGTGATTTAGTACGCATTATTGGAGTGGTAAAGAACAGCTCAACTAGTCAATTTTACGACAACATTTCCTGCTTTCTGTGGCTCAATTTCTTGAGCATGGAGATATGATCTTACAGCAAGTATTTGCCAAGCCACATCTTGCACTCTCCATCTTGACTTTGCCAAAAACGTGTTCATATCCAAGACTGTGTTCCAAATTCCCACTGTCTAACGTAATAGAGGACTTGTTGCATATCCCTAGGAACGAGGTTCAAAAACGGAAACTCCCAGCAAAATATCCTCTACAAAAGGAGGACCCGCGAATTGGTGTTTATGCGGGAGAGCTGGGTGCCCATAAATCGTCTGTAAGTTGTGGGATAAGTATTACTTTAATGGATTATATATCGAGATGCTTGTTACGGTGTTAATACGTATTTTTCTGTAAATCATAGATCATGTAGAGTACTTTGTTTATTAAATAATTTTCTTTATAAACACAAATGAGCTTCCTTTATTCACCGTTTATATAAACACAAATGAGCTTTATTTATTCACCGTTTATAACTGCCACGTAATAGATACCTATACATATATTACAATAGAGAAGGCTTATACCAACAAACATACAAAAATATAAAAAAAAGGTGCTGTGTGAAAAACATAACAATACAAACTAACTGTTTTGACTTAATAGGGGGGAAACAATGAAACAATAATAGTAATATTGTGATTCAATCTAACTGTAAATATTATAATTTTAAAAAGAGTAGAATTTCTAAATACCACTTCAAGTAATTGCATTACATGTGTTCCCAAGCGTTTAATTGCTTTAAAAGTATGCAGGTAGAAAGAAGAATTCCATTTCAATATTACAAATATAACTCTGCTGAAAGAATAGTACTGCTAATTGAATAGAAATGTAGATTTGTTGACAGGAGATCGATAGTAAAATTAACCACTAGAAAACAAATTCTTCACAAAAGCAAACATTGAATATACTATACTAATATTAATATACTAATATACAATACTAATTTTGTTCTACTAAATTACCTTTAATTTATAAAATTTAACTTTGTATATTGATGTTTAAACTGGCTTATGACAATGTGTTTTCTTGATTTTGTAATTTTTGTTAATTTTTGAATCTGGTGTATGGATGCATAAAATATGTTTTGTGGTAATGTCAATTTCAGGATATGCAAATTCAGATTGACGGTACTAGACTGTATTTAAGCATGTTTGGCTTTTTTTAAGCATTGTATGAACGTCTGTAGGATGTTTTTAATAAAATAACTTTTGTGATCTATTGATTTGTCATTTGTCATTCTGTTACATCAGTTGAGCAAACATTGAAATTTCTCGAATATTCCACGGTATAACTGATAATAATGGGATCAGTTATTTTGTATTATACAATACTTATAAAACTATACAATATTAACACACTAGTAAATAGCAAAAATATTTTTTTTAAATCATTGCTTTAGTTGTTCAACGTGCAATAATTGTTTAACATTGCATGTTAGCATTTCATAGATAATATCATCAATTTTTGGATGACTTTTTTGAGATACTAACATTTAAAAAGAAGCATTTTCTGGAAATTTCATTCTATGATATAACTTATCATTGTTACAGTTTTTTTACGATTACTTTTTGATCTTTAAAAATAAAATCCGTTCAAAATGTCGGTTGCTAACCAGTTTCAATCATTGTACTACACTCGCTCATTTCGTTTGAGATACATTGTATCATAAATGTACAAAATATAGATATACGTATACAAGATATGGTTGAATCCACGATTTTTAAAATGTCTCTCTCTCTCTCTGTATATATATATATATATATATATATATATATATATATATATATATTATATACACTATATATATATATATAGTATATATAGTATATATATATATATATATATATATATATATATATATATATATATATATATATATAATAAAAATTGATAAAGCACTATAAGATTAAAAGGTTCGAGTTAGAAATCATATAAAAGAAAAGCGCAATGCAGCATTTTTCCCCATTATACGAAATATAATAAAATAAGATAGAAATAGGATACAAATGGAATAAAAATTGGATGGGAAGGCTAACGGGGAATATGCTGAAAAAAGCCTAAGGGGGATTATGACCCCTTAACTCCCCAGTTACAGCATGCTGCTAGGCCGCGGCTCACTCCCGATATGGCCACAATTACCGTAGCACTTCTCCAATGCCTGTAGCTCAAATGAATAGACCTTGACTTTTCAAAGGAGTAAAGAATAAATAATACCTAATTCCTACAGAACGTTGATAAATCCAAAGACAATATAAGAAGAATTCATCCTTCTTCCTCATTATTATAAAATTATAAACTGTCATAAACCTCACCATGTTTCTCTTTCCCATATCAAATCATTAGAACATTCTGTTGTTTCTTCTTTCGTCAAGAGTGAAAGTAGTTGTCATAAAATCGTGATCCAAATCTTTATTTCTTTTTGTTGCCATTTCGTTATTACAAACTTCCATGATGCTATGTACTTGTGAATATTAATTTTCGTAATGATCATTTAGTTGACGTTTTACGTGAAAGTAGTTGTCATAAAATCGTGATCCAAATCTCTATTTCTTTTTGTTGCCATTTCGTCATTACAAACTTCCATGATGTTTTGTACTTGTGCATATTTATTTTTGTAATGATCATTTAGTTGACGTTTTAAGTGAAAGTAGTTGTCATAATATCGTGATCCAAATCTCTATTTCTTTTTGTTGCCATTTCGTCATTACAAACTTCCATGATGTTATGTACTTGTGAATATTTATTTTTGTAATGATCATTTAGTTGACGTTTTAAAAAGGCCTTGGGATACTTTTGTCGCATTAAAACGTCAACTAAATGATCATTACAAAAATAAATATTCACAAGTATATAACATCATGGAAGTTTGTAATGACGAAATGGCAACAAAAAGAAATAGAGATTTGGATCACGATTTTATGACAACTACTTTCACTTAAAACGTCAACTAAATGATCATTACAAAAATAAATATTCACAAGTATATAACATCATGGAAGTTTGTAATGACGAAATGGCAACAAAAATAAATAGAGATTTGGATCACGATTTTATGACAACTACTTTCACGTAAAACGTCAACTAAATGATCATTACGAAAATTAATATTCACAAGTACATAGCATCATGGAAGTTTGTAATAACGAAATGGCAACAAAAAGAAATAAAGATTTGGATCACGATTTTACGATTTTGGATCACGACCTAAGGGGGGTCACAATCCCCCCTTAGTTTTTTTTTTTAGCATATTTCCCGTTAGCTAAATCTATAACATCAATCTGAGAAAAATCTCGAAACACATTATTCCTTCGAAGATGATCAAAAACATCTAGTCTTGAACTTTACATTGTTTTCGCTCTTATAAGTATATTGAAGCATCTTATTTATCTCGCACACATTCCCTGAATTTCTGAACATTTTCTAAAATGCAAATTTCAGTCGATCTCAGATATGCAAACTCCAAAACTCCAGTCACATAATATCAGAACCGCAAGAAAATAAAACGACAAATTAAAAAAGCATACATGCATAAACATCGTCGTAACTGTGCATGTATATTGATCTGGGTAATAATAAAGAAGCATAATAAAACGAAACGCTGAAAAACCGAAAAGGAAAATGTCCTGTTCATAAAATTCCACGACATTAGAAATGGTGGACATTCTAAAATGGCTCTTGAAAAAGATTGTTTTCTCTCGATATGGTCCAAGAAAGACATACATTGAAAAGGTTGGACCGCTGATTGCTATGTACTTCTCGGACCCAAATTGTTTTTTCCAAGAGTAAGTTTATATTCTCTTCTGGAATCTCCTAAGCTTTTATTTATACTGTATGACTGAAGAAGTCGCATTTATTTTATATGGCACGGGAAGCTGTTTTCTTTTCGGTCATTTGAATTTAAAAATATGAAATAAAAAAATAAGTGGTTTCGCATCGGTGGTTTTTGCAAAACATTTTAATAGCGCACATTAAATATTTAATGCCAGGCAATTATTAAGATATTTTTACTTCACTATTTATGTTGTGATCGTTGCCACAGTTTTACGCAAATAAGTTGGATATCTTTTGTTAGAGACAAAAGTCATTACGGGAAACAGGAATCATAGATATATAAAACACAAACGTATTAAGTGTTTTAATGCAATCGAATATTCACTCTTACGTAGTAGTAATTAAATGCACAAAGTATCAAATTAAAAAATTATGGAGTATGGAAATGCCGGCTAATTATGGTGTCAATACTATGATTAAATTATCTATATACCAATATTTGCAAACATTTAAGATCATATTATCAGATAAAACTATATTAATTACATATTTAATTGATATGATTGTTTCATATCAAAACTTAATCAAAAGTAATGGACATTTTGCCGAAAAATTGTCAGCATTAAGTATTTGTTGAAGATCAAGATTTAATATAATAATATTTATTTAAATGATTCATGAAGTAAATATGTTTTTAGAACTTGAATTGTGTTATGATGGCTTGTGATTAATCTATGATTAAAGTATATAAATCCTAAATCTATCAGATTTCTTTAAATGTGAAATATAGAACCGTATTTACACAAATTATTTCTTAAAATTGTTTATAAATATATGATTGTAAGTATATAAATCCTAAATCTATCAGATTTCTTTAAAAGTGAAATATAGAACCGTATTTATACAAATTATTTCTTAAAATTATACAAATTATTTAAAAGAAATTTTTAAAATACATTATATTATACAAAGCAATTAATTTATTGTGAAAAATCCTTATTACTTTTCATACATACATAGATAGGGTAATGCATAGTGAAATTATTTGATGGAGTCGAAAGTTCGAATTCGAGTTTTTGATGAAAGACGTTTCACGAATCCCTGAATTTAAATTGAACATTTTTGAGGTGATTTTGTGTGTATGTGTATGTTAGTGCCTGGGTGTTTATGTTAGTATGTATATGTGTGTGTTTATGTTATTGTGTGTGTGTGTGTGTGTGTGTGTGTGTGTGTGTGTTCGAGTGTACCTGCATGTTAGTGTGTGTATCAGCGAGTCTGCCGAAGCGATATCACACGAAATAATGTAGCTATCCGAAAGAATTTTGGTACAGTTATTACAATTAGTGAATACTGAGACCCTATTGGTTTTAAACGCGATCAAATATTAGAATTATTTTTTTAAATCATTGAAACGTCAGGGCTCTCAATAACGTTGAATAAATAATAATTTCTTACGTAATTTTTCATTAGTAAACTAGTGTTGCCCGCTTTAGAGTGCTAATATGAAACGTTCTCGAAATATAGAACATTTTCCGATAAATTTATAGAACAAATTACATAAAATTAAAATAAGTCTCAAGCATCCTAAAATAGATTGATCTTGCTGATAAGTTTAACAGAATATCGTCAACTTGGAAACTTTTTTAAATGTAGCAAAATAAAAAAAAAATGTCACTAAATTGCTAAAAATAAGATTTAATTAACGAAAATTACTCCAAAATTTATGAAAATTTTATGTTTTTAATGATAAAGATCGTTTAACTGACTATATTGTTTTTCGGATACTGGCAATATTTCTAATTGTCAAATAAGATTTACGCGAAATATAAGTTTATGGTTATATAAGTTTCTGGTTATATAAGTTTATTTGGTACGCAGAAATAATTTTACATGTTGTGATAAAGAAAAGCGCCAAATGTTAATACTAATTCAACATTAAAAGCAGGTTTCTATGGATATTGTACATGATGTGTGTGCTGTGAAAGAAGTGAAATACTGCATTATGCAGGAAAATACATTTACTGTTCAAATGAGTTTTTTTTTAAATGTTATATAGCAGTCAAATTATTTTATTCCATATTTATAAAGCAGCTACTTGATATGGTATGTTGCATTTTCCCCCATAATTTAAAAAAAAACTGTTGTAACAAAAGTTAATTATCAGAAATAAGCTAATGCGCAGTCCAAAATTTATTTTCTGAGTTTAGAATTACTTTCAATTACTTTAATTGCTTGAGATTTGTGTGTGATTATTATCAGATGTATTTGAAAATATAGAGGCATATGGATATTGCCCATTGGAATTAGCATACATATTTCTATGTAATTCACTTATTTCGAGAGTTATTTTATTTCGAAAAACTAAAATTTCTTATATGTCGAGAACGACTCGTAATAACTACTAACCATGGTGTCCAATTTACATATGTATATATGAAGCATTCCTTCATTTACTAATAGTGAACATATTTTGAAAGTATTATCCATTTTTGATTAAAACGTACATTATAGACATATGTCATCTTTTCATAACTTTGTTATTAGCTCGCATGTTGTCATATGCACACTTTGAATATAACTGAATACGACTATATTATATTTGGTGAATTATGTATTGTTGTCTGATAGAGAAATAGAAGAAAATATACCTTGACTTGATTGTTTGTTTATTCATCCGTTTAACCCATACCGTGCGATCTACCCGAAGGTGTAAGTTAACTGCTTAGACGGACAGGACAGTGCCATTCGATTTAAATCGAAACCCAGTGGGCACGATATCCACACAGGCCGTACCCTGAGGGTACGGTAGCCCAGCGGTTAGAGCGCGGGAATTGCACTCGGTAGGCCCTAGTTCAATTCCCCGCCACTGCCAGAACTGCCGCCGTGTTCACGCGGAGTACGATCACATTAAACATGTGGGTCCGTAAGTCCTTCCGAGAGGTTGGTGGTAGGGGAAAGAGGGTACGGTCCCTGTGAATGCCTCCCCCACAGGGTTCCGGTCTAAATTGGGTGGCACTTCCCAGCCGTCCAAACAGTTACCTTACATCTTTCTGGTACCGGTCACACATTAAGCTACCATTAGCATTAGGGTTGATAGTGTTGTCTGGGTCTTCAACATCTTTCTGGTAGGTCGGATGGTCTGGGTCTCAACAACAACAACAACACAGGCTGTCTCTCCTACAACCAACCTCCCAAACGGACTTTCAGACCCATATATTAAACGTACCCGTAATCTGGATGAACATGGAGACATGTTCAAGCAAAGTCGCGAATCGAACGTCGGTTCTCCGAGTGCAATACCCATTCTCAAACCACTAAGCTGTTCCGACCCTGTGTGTCTGGTTGTTTCTTTGTGGTGAAGTGATAAATCTCTGAAACGCATTGAGCGATTTAAATTCAATTTGGCACGATTATTTTAGGTATGAGAGGCCAATGGATTTTTAGATATCTGAGACTATCGGACTTTTAGGTATCAGAGATTATTATTGAAAACTTTATGTTTTCAATAATTTCTATTTTCTTTCTAAAATTGAAATAAAAATTTACAACAGTACTTTAAAATTAGAATTATTTTATTTTAAATGTTGTATTTAAAGACGCGTGGAATAATTTATAGGAAGCTGCATTTCAATATGCTGGATAAATTACACTGTAAAACTTAATATATTGCTATTTACTCACTGTTATTGATTTGATATTCTAAAAGTTATTTTTAGATCATATATGAGTTGAATACCACTGTTCAGTATTTATTAATATTGCTATTCATGAACAATTCATTTTAAGGGTAATAAACGACGTCTGCAGAAAACATGATACGTTCCCAACTCCCAACGAGAAAAATGTTTTCTATGAAGTATGTTATGCTTACTGTGATGAAAGCATAGTCAAAATATTGATATTTATTGAGTTCTAAGCATAAAATCGTTAAGTTAATTTTATATTTAATTTTTTTTTAAATTTAACTTTTTGGTTTAAAATTTAACTTTTCGTTTTAAAATTTAACTTTTTGTTTTAAAATTTACCTTTTTGTTTTAAAATTTAACTTTTTGCTTTAAAATTTACCTTTTTGTTATAAAATTTAACTTTTTGTTTTAAAATTTAACTTTTTGTTTTAAAATGCAGTTTTTTGTTTTAAAATTTAACTTTTTGTTTTAAAATTTAACTTTTTGTTTTAACATGAATTATTTTTTAATTTGTAGTAAAAGCACGCTGGTCACGAGATATTTGAATGGATTTCTGTATTAAAGAGCGAAGCCGACGCAAGTCAAACATAAAAAGTCGGAATGCCTTCATTGCGTCCTAAGCTACGAAAACACTAAAAAGCGCGACAACTATCGCAGCGTAATAAACATGATCTCGAAAATATATGCCCCATTTAGAGTCCGAACTTTCTTTAATGAGAAACATATTTCTTGAAAACTTTCTCATTATGGCTTCCTTGGAAACATCTCTGTCACTTTATATCACTTTATTCAACGATAATGACTGGAACTCATCCAAAAATTCTCCTCCCATGATTATTTTGTGTTTTGAATTTTCAGAAATGGACTGCCTTCACTTTCTCGGGGAGTTAGTTATAAATATTGCCCAGGAATCAAATTAAAAGGCACCAGAATCCAAGAGTTTGTAAATACTGAGTCATTAAAAGTATGCTTTTCGAAATGCAACGTTTGTAAAAGTTTAGCAAGAAAAGTGCTGTGATTGTTCATACATCATATTCAACTTGCGGTAGATGGCATTTTAAATATAACTAACATTTTTTGGAAATATGGGAAACATAATTTCGTTTAATGCTGACATATAGATATTAGGTGGTTTTATTGAAAATTATAAAATGTATCTTTATGAATACATAATACATGAAGTTTATTTATTCCCAACTATAATTCTGAGGAACAGTGAGGATCTTCGAGTCTATGTCTCTGGTCCTGTAAAAAACTGCAGAAGTTGGCGTAAACATGCCATCATTGCTTGTGCAATTGGGTAACATAAATAAAATTAATTATTAAATAAATGATAAGTAAAATAACACTAAATCGTTACAAAATAGATACACAATGTTTGTTTGTAACATGCAAACCCGATATTAAGTAAAAATGTTAGTCTTTTTTATAAACAATAATCTTTAAAACGTAAGAGACAATAAATACCTTATTTTATTCAAAATATAAAAGAAATATATGAACATGTGGTGAATAAAGAAACATTTATTTGGATTTTATTTCTTTTATAAATATAATTATATTTTGTAGACTAAATTATTATTTTTAATTGAAGTGTTCTTGAATTGTATAGATCTTACTTTGCTCATCTGATCAAGACTGCTATAAAACGCTGCCTAAAATCTGCGCTCTTTGTTTAGTGGTAAACATCAAAACTGCATAATTTGTCTTCTGGTCTCACAGAACATATATGAAATCTTTCATTCAAAAGTATAAATTACTGATTATTTATATTATTCTTATTGTTTTACACTTATATTTTATAATTTACCCCCTCAAACCTAATACGTGTCAGTTAGAGATTTTATAAAATATTTCTAGTGTTCATCTCAACAAAAAAAGTTGAGAATCGCTGACGGAAGCTTAAGGTCAGAGCATATTATTTTTATTGGTGAGTGTCATATCTACCACAAATAATTTCAAAATATTTAAAACAAATATCAATATGACTTTTCCAATTTTTAACATTTTACAACAAAGTTGAAAATTGTTTATGACATTGTTCATTCTGTCTGTCTGTCCGTTAGCACGATAACTGCCGTAAAAATGACTTAATCAAAATGAAATTTAAGTATGTTATTCAGACGGTCGGTAGGACCTATAAGAATATAAATGAAAAATATCACCCAATTAGTTTTGGATTGAACTCGGGTTGAGAAATGAAATACATTGAGCCCTATGGGACCTCATTTTTCAAACATTTTTTAAGCGCATTTAAAATTCACAAATTGCTTCGAAAATTTTATAAAATATTCAAATTACCCCATAAAATGTATAAAAAAAATTCAAGGAATTATATTCAATAGTTTTTAAATAAAAATTAAAGTAATAATTACACCTCTTATATGAAGCGATCACGTGTCCATGATATGAAACGATTACATGACCCACTTCAAAATGATATATGGCTTCCATCTTGTCTCAAAACCGTTATTTTTTAAGTTCTTTTTAATTCATTTTGTGTGTTGTATCCGTCCTAAAACCACTTTATTTTTGCTTAAATTCTGTGCATCTGCAAACTGACACAACGCAATTACAATATATTTGAGTTTAAATGATCATCCATATTGGATTATTTCTACAACGAAGCATATTTTTCAATTATGTAAATTGTAAACAGTAAAATATGTAGAATAAGTTGTATTAGAATTGCTGTATTTCTTTAACCCAAAATTATTTAGCCATGGAGTCTGCATGGCTGATATGAATGAAATATTCATTGAATTTACGAAGAGAAGGATGATTTTTTTCGATGAAGTTTTAAGCATAGAGTTTAATTACTTGTAGCTTCGATGGTCGTAATTTTTAAATAAAATAAATGATTATAGTATTGTGATGAATGAAATGAATGGGAAAATGTTATGAATGAAATGCTGTTTTCATAGAGAGATCCAGGCGTGTTATTTTTTCTATGACGTCATTTGAATGTATTTCAGTTCTTTTCGATGAAGTTTTCAAATATAATTAATTATCGTAGTATTATGATAATTTTAAAAATATTACTGAGGAATATATCGCATTTTAAAGATGTTTTAACTAGGCAATATTTATTTCAATGCCGTCATTTGAATGAAGTTCATTTTTTTCGATGAAGGTTTAAGTTTTCAAATATAATATATTAATGTAGTATTGTGATAAGTTTTAAAATATTACCGAGGAATTTATTGCATTTTAGACTTGTTTAAATAAAATTACTTTAAAGTTGGAAAGTGTTTCATAATCAATGCTTTAAGCATGATTGGTCTTTCTTGTTTATATTTAGTGTTATCGTGCTAACGGACAGACAGACAGACAGAATGAATGAACAAAGTCATAAACACTTTTCAACTTTGTTGTAAAGTGTTAATAAGAGAAATTCGTAAAATATCCATGGTTAAAATGCTATTTCTATTGAAGTACATTTTATCTTTTTTAACACTTTGAAACAAAGTTGAAAAGTGTTTATGACTTTCTTCATTCTGTCTGTCTGTCTGTCTGTATGTATGTATGTCCGTTAGTACGATAACTGCCATAAAAATGATTTAATCAAAATGAAATTTTAGTATGTTGTTCAGACGGTCTGTAGGACCTATGGGAATATAAATGAATAATATCACCCAATTAGTTTTGGATTGAACTCGGGTTGAAAAAATTAAGTATTTTGAACCCTATGGGACCTAATTTTTCAAACATTTTTAAGCGGATTTAAAATTCACAAATTGCTTCGAAAATTTTAGGTAATATTCATATTATTCCATAAAAAATATAAAAAAAATTCAGCAAAATATATTCAGTAATTTTTTAAATAAAAATTAAAATAATAATTACACCTCTTATATGAAGCGATCATGTGAACATGATATGAAAAGATCACGTGGCCCACTTCAAAATATAATATGGCATCCATCTTGTCTCAAAATCGTGATTTTTAAAGTTCTATTATCTATTATTCTTTTAAAGTTCTATATTTTTCACTTATGTAAAATGTAAACAGCAAAATGTGTAGGATGAGTTGCATAAGAATTGCTGTATTTTTTTAACGCAAAAGTATTTTGCTCATGGCGTCTTCATAGCTGATATGAATGAAATATTCATTGATTTTAGAGAGAAGGACGATTTTTTTCGATAAAATTTTAAGCATAGAACTTAATTGCTTGTAGCTCCATGGTCTTAAGTTTTTAAATAAAATAAATTATTTTAGTACTTTGATGAATGAAATGATTGGGAAAATGTTATGAAAGAAATGCTGCTTTTATAGAGAGAGCCATGCGTGTTATTTTTTCTATGACGTCATTTGAATGAATGTCAGTTGTTTTCGATGAAGTTTTCAAATATAATAAATTACTGTAGTATTATGATGATTTTAAAAATATTACCGAGGAATGTATCGCATTTTAGAGATGCTTAAACCAGGCAATTTATATTTCAATGCCGTCATTTAAATGAAATTCATTTTTCTCGATGACGGTTTAAGTTTTCAAATATAATAAATAAATGTAGTATTGTGATGTTTTAAAATATTACTTAGGAATGCATTGCATTTTAGAGATGTTTAAATAAAATTGCATTGAAGTTGGAAAATGTTTCATAATCAATGCTTTAAGCATGATTGATCTTTCTTATTTAAATATCTACATAGCCCTGGTCGTAGAAATTCGAAACATGGACGGGTTTACCATCTATGGAGTAGAGGATAACCCAGGATAAATTAAAAATAATAATATGTCCAAAACTATGGATTTATAAACTGAACAGGCAAACAAAGAAACAAATTTTCAATTTTATACATATACATTTAATAAGCATCTATAGCGCAAATATCGTATACAAGAAAAAATAAAATACTATCATTTTCGTGCATGAATTGTCTTAATATCATTTTTTTGGAAATTATGAAATTCTATATGGAATAGTTTTAAAAAGAGCATTTTGAACAACTTGTGTTTAATTGTGTAAATTAAAATAAAACGTACCATTTCAATTTTGTAAGTAACTATAAATATTTTCTGAATATATGAAAACGTTTTTTTAATATTGACTTCAGAAGGTTTCTGACAAAAACAAAACATTATCTTTATGAAAAAGTAGAAATGAATTTTCTACATTAAATTAAGCCACGCTAAAGAAAATCAATTGGTACAAATGCAAATACAATATAATTAAATAATGCAGATATTTAAAAATTTTATGTTACACACATATTTTTGCACTTCACATGATGGCAATTTGCGTAAATTTCAAAAATTTATATATAGGAATACCATCTACATGCGTACTCCAATGTTTTAAATTATAACACTCGCTTCATTTTTATATTTAAATTTCAAAAGCCTTTTAATACGCTAAATTGAACTTAACTTTCAGAAGATGAAAGCCCGACGCCAAAAAGTTTTCTCGTTCTTGACATTTTTTCTTTTTAAAAACAAACTACTCACTCCGAATGAAGAAATCCCGCCATTCCCCATGTGTGTAATTCCCAAGAGGAATTAACGCTCTGGGTTACACAAATAATTCATGTGCGGGGTACATATATTCTCCATTTCGTAAATTAAACATTCTCTCCACTCAAAAGGACGTCGCAAGACATAAAAGTTATCCGCGTGCTGTCCTCAAGATTGGACTCTTTTCCTAGACGCATAAAAATTGCTTTTAAAAATAAAACTGTTTGAAGTTGAGAATATTTTCAAGTGATTATAACATGAAGTACGTGATATGGTCCAAAAGTATTTTAGTGTTTAATAATAGTATTAGCAGTTATGCCCGACGATACTCGTTGTTTAATATTTAATTGCTTAATATTTCTCTCCACTCAAAAGGACGCCACAAGATATAAATGTTATCCACGTGTTGTTCTCAAGATTGGACATTTTTCCTAGACGCATAAAAATTGCTTTTAAAAATAAAACTGTTTGAAGTTGAGAATATTTTCAAGTGATTATAACATGAAGTACGTGATATGGTCCAAAAGTATTTTAGTGTTTAATAATAGTATTAGCAGTTATGCCCGACGATACTCGTTGTTTAATGTTTAATTGTTTAATATTTCTCTCCACTCAAAAGGACGCCACAAGATATAAATGTTATCCACGTGTTGTTCTCAAGATTGGACATTTTTCCTAGACGCATAAAAATTGCTTTTAAAAATAAAACTGTTTGAAGTTGAGAATATTTTCAAGTGATTATAACATGAAGTACGTGATATGGTCCAAAAGTATTTTAGTGTTTAATAATAGTATTAGCAGTTATGCCCGACGATACTCGTTGTTTAATATTTAATTGTTTAATATTTCTCTCCACTCGAAAGGACGCCACAAGATATAAATGTTATCCACGTGTTGTTCTCAAGATTGGACATTTTTCCTAGACGCATAAAAATTGCTTTTAAAAATAAAACTGTTTGAAGTTGAGAATATTTTCAAGTGATTATAACATGAAGTACGTGATATGGTCCAAAAGTATTTTAGTGTTTAATAATAGTATTAGCAGTTATGCCCGACGATACTCGTTGTTTAATGTTTAATTGTTTAATATTTCTCTCCACTCAAAAGGACGCCACAAGATATAAATGTTATCCACGTGTTGTTCTCAAGATTGGACACTTTTCCTAGACGCATAAAAATTGCTTTTAAAAATAAAACTGTTTTTAGAATATTTTCAAATGATTTCAAAATGTATTACGTAAGATGGTCCAAAAGTATTTTAATGTTTTCTAAAAAAATACTAGCAGTTTTGCCCGACCATACTCGTTGTTTAATATGTAATTTTTAAATATTTTGTTCCACTCAAAAGGACGTCACAGGACATAAGTGTTGTCAACGTGCTGTACTCCAGATTGGACCCTTTTTCTAGACGCATAAACATTGCTTTTAAAAATAAAATTGTTTTAAGTAGAGAATATTTTCAAGTGATTGAAACATGTATTACGTGATATGGTCTAAAAGTATTTTAGTGTTCAATAAAAGTATTAGCAGTTGTGCCCACGATACTCGTTGTTTAATATTTAATTGTTTAATATTTCTCTCCACTTAAAACGACGCCACAGGACATAAATGTTATCCACGCTCTGTCCTCAAGATTGGACACTTTTCCTAGACGCATAAAAATTGCTTTTAAAAATAAAACTGTTTTAAGTTTAGAATATATTCAAACTATTTCAACTTGTGTTACGTGAGATGGTTCAAAAGTATTTTAATGTTTTCTAAAAAATACTAGCAGTTATGCCCGTCGATACTCGTTGTTTAGAATGTACTTTTTTAATATTTTGTTCCACTCAAAAGGACGTCACAGGACATAAATGTTATCAACGTGCTGTACTCCAGATTGAACCCTTTTTCTAAACGCATAAACATTGCTTTTAAAAATAAAACTGTTTAAGTTCAGGATATTTTCAAGTGATTGTAACATGTGTTACTTGAGATGTTCCAAGAGTATTTTAATGTTTTAAAAAAATCCTAGCAGTTATAGCCGGCGATACTCGTTGTTTAATATTTAAGGCTTCCAGGAAAGGTCTTAAGCACCCCAATAACTTGGTATGGAAAGGTCCATGAATATGCAGGCCAGGTTTGTTTATAAAAAAACGGTCATAGGGACGACAAAAATGAATTGCAGCCCTCTAGTTGAGAATTTAAAAAGTCATGGCAAAGACCTCCGTAACTAAGCGAGATAAAATATCATTACAATGTTTCAGATCATTGTTTTGTTAGCAGGAATTGGCACGACAAACGTAAGAATCACGTCTACGCAAGGCGATACATACTGTGAAATTGTTGTATCACCAGGACCTATAACACGGTGACATCTGCAATGGTTGTCAAAGTACGGGAAAACATCCTGGAATTTGAATGTAAATTGTATTTGACGTAGATCATTTTAACTCCTTCGCATTAGATTTCTGTTCATGTAATTGTTGTTTAGTGTATGAATGGATATATGAATGGGACAGCCATTCGTCAATAACCATATTTGGTCAATTAAATGCCTTCGGTAATAGTCTTATTTTCGATTTTTACTCTTAAACAACGCCCTATAATTTTGTAAGTGGCTTCTCTGGTCTATATTTAATGCCGTGTTATGTATCCTAACTTTTAAAATTATTTGCCGGATGCCCTACAATTATTTCTTTTGGATGATTAACATGTACACTCATGGACTTTTCGTTACAGAGTGATTTAACTTTTATAAAATCCTGTATTTGCATTTTATAACATAAGTATACTTTAATAGCTCCTTTAAAGTATAATTATGTTATAATCTCAACGTAATCTCTTACGTTATAATCTCAACTTTATCTCTTATGTTATAATCTCCACGTTATAAGAATCTCTTATATTATAATATCAACGTTATGTTATAATCTCAACATTGTATTGCAATCTCAACGTTATATGTTATAATATCAAGTATAATTATGTTATAATTTCGACGTTATAATAATCTCTTATATTATAATTTCCTCGTTATGTTATAATCTCAACGTTATATGTTATAATCTCAAGTATAATTATGTTATATCTCTATTTAATGTCGTGTTATGTATCCTAACCTTTTAAAATTATTTAACAGGGGCGCTACAATTATTTTTATTCGAGTATTAACATATACACTCATGGACTTTTCGTTACAGAGTTATTTGAAATTTATAAAACTCTCTATCTGCATTTTATAACATAATCATATTCTATTAGCTCCTTTACAGCTTTAATACTTTAAAATTAAAGGTAAGTTGTTAATATACAAAACATTCTCTTCACTTGCAAATATAAAGATGCAGATATCATGATTGTGTCTCAAAATTGGTTGCAAAAGCTATAATCGACCTACCTATTTTTATCACTTTGCAACAATCAATTTAACACAATTTTTAAAATGTAAATTTGGGATATCTTAATAGGCATGACTCAAGAGGATATATATTAGGGTGGGCCGATTTTTTTTAAAGAAAACTTGCATCTAGGGTAGATAAGGGAAATGCAAAAAAAAGTGTTTTATTTACATACGGAGGTAGCGCATCGACCCTAAACTTCAAGAAAATATACGATTTTCATAATTTTTCTAATAAATGGAAAAAAAATCGAATAAGTTCTATAACAAGTAGCTTTAGGCATATTTTAGTGGAGCAAAGTATGGGAAAGATAAAAAAATGGAAAAAATAATGCATTCTATAAATTATTAGTAGCGTATTACACTTAAAAAAACACATTTTTTACAAAAATTGACAAATTTCCATTGAAACAAAATGTTTTTTCTGATTGAGTAGAAAGTCAGTTTGTAATGAAATATAGTCCTTTACTTGTCTTTAATTTCTTTTGGTAGTTTGAAATAAGATTTTCTTGAAAAACTTGTCATTGATGATCTTGAAAGAAGTGTAGTTCTTTAAATCCATCTCTGGAATTGGAATCGACGACTTTTTGTGACACCTCGGTTACCAGTCTAACGCATTGTTCAACTATTTGGGTGTGACATGGGAATTTGTCAAAGTTCCACTCAGCCGCTGTTCCACCTGATTGGACCTTAGATCAAATCTCTTGATCGGTGAATCTTCGCAGCAAAGGTGGTGATGAAATTGCAATAGTGTTCCAGTGAATCATTTCGATGAGTTGTGTAGCTAGGAAATTGATTTTGGGTGGTTGGAAATTCCTGATTTACTTTCTTTTAGAAACTAAGTTTCTAGCCTTTATAATTCTTCAGAAATCTAACTCTCTTATATGATTTCTTTCATCTACTATCATACCCAAAAGAAAGTTTTCTGGATGGACAAAAAATGCATTTCTCTCAATTACTGAGTCAATGAATTTTAGCAAGTTTTCTGGCAGGAATCTTGACGATTCTATAACTTCAAATACATGTTCTGGTCCATTTGTGAAGTACTTACTTTTCTTGATATGAAACCATACAGGCATATATGACTTTAGGATAAAATAAACTAAGATCTTTTGTTCGTTCATCTGTTGGGTTTTCAATACTTAAATACAATCGGAGAACTCTGTTTGTCGTTGTTAACCATCTTGCATGGAAAGTGGGCCATGTTCACGAACAGATACATCTTCTATCTGATTTCATAGCAGAACTTATGTCCAGCAGGTACTGCTGATCTTTGCTTAAAATTTTCAGGTCAATTTCTGGAATCTTACACTCAACACTGTCAAAATTTAACACTGGGAGTTTTTCACATTTACTGAGCTGTGTGCCAATCGGACCACTAAACGAGTTTGGCCCAGTCGTTTCACCATCTAAATATTTAAACAAATGCCGGAATGGCAATTCATTAAGGTGTAAGAGACACACACCCCACTGTAGTGGTCCTTTAACTTGCTTTTCAATTTGGCGGTACCATCACATCCAATTATGTCCAGTTCATGAAGTGAAAATCCAGCTTCAGCCAAATAAGAAAGAATGCTATTGGCAATGTTTTGAACAGACCCAGAAGAGGGTGAACCATAGCCAACGAACACAGAACCTGGTTCTTGTAAAATAGAGTAATGTTCGTCTTTCATGGTTCTACGAAACTACTTTGAGTTTAATTTTTCAATCATGAGGATGTCATCCGTCCTCCCATCAAAATATAGTTCTTGAAGTGGGTTATGCTTGTCCTTGTTCAGCATTTGAAGTTCTGAGTGGTTAACACTTTTTTCTATTCCAAGTTTATATTTGTCAACAACATGGGTGTGGTCATCATCAGTTACGACACTAAAATCTTAAAACACACTTGAGGCGATAGCTGCCGCTGCTCTATTTGATAATCCAAAGCGATCACTAGTCAGCCTAGTATTTTTCAATGTAATGCGCATCTGCCATGGTGACTTAATTTGAGGATTTAATTATTCGAAATCTTCATAATTGTCATCTTCAATCTCTTCAGACTAATCAGAGCCTACCTCTTTTGGCAGGAGAGTTTGTGTATCTGTATCATCTGTATGTTTTGAGAAAGATGGCTGTGATAATAAATCAATAGTGGACTGAGTTCTTTGATGTTCAAACAACTTCTTTTCATGTTTTTCGGTATTTTTTTTAATTTCCTTTACGTCTACAGTTCCAATTTTACCTATGCCATACTTTTTTTGGTAGTACAAGAATTTCAGTTCAATGATGGGTGTGTTTTTTGCTTTTTCACAGTCACAAATAATAGACGCAGGGCAATCAGGACACTCACCAACCTCAGTGTCATTGACCTTTTGGGAATTGCAGTGTAATATTATTTTGCACTTACATGCAGCGACATCAAACAGCAACAGAGATTTTTTTTTAAATCTTCAACTCTCTCTTTAAACTTTTCCTTATCACGCTTAAAGAACTTATAAGATTACGATAACTGTCATAGTATGCATTTATTAACTGAACAATTCTGAAAGCGTTACTGTTGGTATTGAAGCTTTATCAAACAGAGATACTTGTGGTGCCACAATATTCGAAATTTGCGAAAAACTAGCTGACCTGTTGTTTGTTTTCAGGGCTAAGTTGTAATGTTCATGGGAAAAAACACCTGAGAACATCTTCATAAGTTGGAAATTTACTCAATGATAACTCCTTTGGGTTGCCAAATAACGAGCAAATAAATTGGCTGCGACTAATTTTCTTGGAAACAGCCATGACACAGTGGTTAGTATTATCAAATCACTAATCAGTTTTAAACAAACGCCATTGAAACTCACAGGCACAACACATCGCCAGAGTCATTATCTGGATACCGACAGAAACTGTTGTGTATCGCAAGGAGCTAACGAAATGGTGGAACAAGCTCGCGTAAGCGCATTGCATTGTGGGTGGGTACAACCTATTGCGGTGTGGGAGAGAGAGAAAAGTAGTGACGGTATGCAATACGCAAAATGGCTCGTCGGGACTGCTGATAGGTTACGTCTTAAATGCTTAAATGAGTTAACCGTTAAATTAAGGATTTTAAAATGCTTTACTTCCTTGGCTTTTTTAAAGCATTTTCGCCATAGCTGTTTTATTTTATCTTATTCGTTTATAACTTTAAAATAACGAATAAAAATTCTTATTTTTCAACAAATTACAAATATTCAAGTGTTTCAATGAAAAATTGCCAATTTTTGTAAAAAATGTGTTTTTAAGTGTAATACGCTACCAATAATTTATAAAATGCATTCTTTTTTTCATTTATTTATCTTACCCATACTTTGTTCTACTAAAATATGCCTATAGCTACTTGCTATAGAAGTTATTCGATTTTTTCCCATTTATTAGAAAAAATATGAAAGTTTAGGGTCGATACGCTACCGCCAGATATAAATAAAAAAATTATTTTTTTTGCATTTCACTTATCCATCCTAAATGCAAGTTTTCCGCAATATAGCGTTTCAAAAAAAATTTTTTTTTCAGCCCACCCTACTACATATACCTAGGTAAAATCCGAAGAGATTACACCTTTTGAAAAGGGTTTCTTCATAGACCTAGCATTGACGAGTGAAGTTAATCATCAAAATTATTATATTATCGTCATCTAAACATTTCTTAAAATCTTGTTGCCAAGTTGTCAGACAGATAGAGAAAATTACTTAATATATAGTATTTCGATACCGTTCATATCTGTAGAATATCATGGTCATAGGTCCTTTATGGGGCGTTCCTCCAATTGGTTTATTTAAACAGAGAATGTATTATGTGTTCTTAATGTAGTTCAACTTATACTGAATATTATACTCGCCATATAGTGAATATTATACTCGTTGTTCCAGATATCATTGCTGTTTTACGAAAATAATGTTACGAAATCTAAAAATTCACATAATGCAAGTTCTAATCATGATAATTACTAAAACTGTTATCTAGTTCTAGTTTTTCACATAATGTATGTACATAGAGAATTTTTTAACGATTGGTGTAATTGTCTTTAAGTTATCATGTCCACGCATACACACGCACGCTTACAGTACCACAAAAAATAATCGAACAGAATCTTCGTACTAATTTAGCGTTTATATTTTGCGACAAGCATTTTATTTTCAGGGGTGTGTCAAACCGATATACGGCCCCCTTAGGGAGGGGGGTAAAATTTGTCCAAAATCCGTAGACCCCACTTGATTTGCTGCATGTGGAGCCAACAACCTTTCAGTATCCGCAAAAAATTCTGCAACATTTTGCTTTCTCCAATATGCATTTTATCTTTCTCGTGATCAACGAGCTGGAATATGCAACGTCATTAAGCTGCTGCCCAAAAATATTGTTTGTTCAGCAAAACTTATTTTCACGTTATCAGAGGATTCGTACTTCTTTGGAGGAATAACTGACCAAATCCCTTCTCTTAAACAATCATTTTTGGTTTTGTTCATATATGAAATGTCTGCACAAGCAGTCAATACAAGGATGACAAACATTATTTCTAGTGAATAATGTACAAACTCTGAGTGAGGTGCATTATGATAACAAAAATTTGAAACTTGCTATAGTCGCAGTTTTTTTGAAAGATTGAAATCATTGCAAGGGACAAGATTTTCAATTAATATTCGATTTTATAGCTGACAACTAAAATTAGCAGAGCTACCTCACCCGGTGATGTGAGTCAGCAGTAAGTTGCAACATCAAAAGCAATATCTGATTATTTCTGAACTTAAAGTGAAGCAAAACCTCATGGTTTCTAAGATGCTGTTGATCAAAGCTCTATCTCACTCGTTGAGCTTCAGAGAATTATTTCTTATGGAGACAGATAATTCCCGGAACAAGGGTTTTTGAGATAAATAATGACTTAAACTATGGATAAATGTAACTGGAATTTAAGTGACCATCATATACAATGAAGCTACTCATTATTATTTAAATCCTATTTATTCACAATGATTTTATTATGGGTACGTAATAAAAAGTATAGTAGTATATACTTGCCGATTCGATTTTGAACTGCAATCAAACCTGCAAAATGGGGGGAAATGATAATCCATTAAAAAAGAAAAATTTGAATTTGAAATTTCTGTAATAAAATTGTAAGAATTTTTACTGTACGTTTTGTGATTTTTGCTCAAAAAATTTTTGAATTTGTACAAAATGTTTTGCATTTTGGATACTCCTTAACTAAATGTATGTTTATTGGTAATTGTATTTATGCAAATTTGTCACCTTTTCTGGTCTATATATGAACGATCATTTCTATTTCCATGTAGTCACTGATGAAGAGCGTATTTACGCTCGAAAGCGCTCTGGCCTTTTCAAATTTTGTACGTCTTATAAGAAGTGAAATGAAGTCCTTCTATTATAGTTGTGTGCTTGTTGTTTCTGCTAATTGAAATCAGACGTGATGCCAATTTATTTATTTTTCCATTTCATCCTTTTTACCATCTTGTCCGTCCCCCCTTTAGAAGCGTAAAATCTGAAATCTCATTGGCACATCAGGTCATTTGAACAAAAGAAACTACCAATCCCTTGAGCAACCAGGGACTATTTTTAAAGAAACTTACTTTTTATGAACTAAAACGTCCCTTTATCTGGTGAAGCAATTTTTATGGAGGTACGGTAGTTTAAATATGTTTTTGAGAAAATACACACACACACACACGAGCATTGTTCCTATATAGAATGGTATTTGAAAGTACAACACGTAGCATGGTATTTGAAAGTACAAAGTCATATCAATTAATATTTTATAAAAGATCTCTGCGTACTCTTTAAAATGGATGTATTTAGTCTTCTATTAAAAGTATTACAAACAACTTTAGATTTCAATAGATAAAAGATGTTACTGCAACATGTCTCCACTTTAACCACGACAACTGACGACATGAAAAAACATCCGCGACAGTGGAGAAAATGTTTCCTCTGTTGGAGTACTAGTACCATGACACCCTTATACTGAACTTCTTACGGCTTCAATGAGTGAAAGTAATTTTCAGTTGGTGACCTAATAAAAGGGAAGATAAATGCCGTCATTATGTGGCCCACAAAGTGCGCTTGGAGTGTTTGCTCTAAAGATGATATCCTCTTTATGGTAAACATAAAACTGTAGTTCAATAAAGACTGCTGAGAGAATTCAATGTTATCACTTAAAATGCGTAACGAATGTCATAAGCGTGATGGTAATCTAGTCATAGGATAATTAAAATAATCTAATAACAGAATTAAAGAGTACTTAACTTAATAAACAAAAGATAATTTAATATTTCGCATTAATAAAATGAAATCAACACAAATTGCTGGACAGTTGATATTTTAAGAAGAAGGTAAACGTTTCATAACTCTTGAGGTCCATTCTTCAGTAAGAATAAGCCAATTGCTTAACGCAAAATGAGAAACGAACTAACTAAAAGGCTAAAATTACTTTGGTGGTGGCGCCACCTGATGTGATGAAGAAGTAAAATTGGAGAAAATAAAAATCTCTAAATAATAAGAAATAAAGTGCCAAAAAATTATAAGATAGAGAAAAATAAACTGTATATGGTCATGCTGTAATTCAGAGAAATAAGTTACCGACAAATCCATGGAGTTACAAAGAAGAAGATAAAACTTCTATGGATGAAACGCATGAAAATGTTATAATGATTTGTGAATTATATCTAGGACTCGCTAGTGTTAGTAAAATAGTCGTTATTGTTAGTTGACACAACATAAATGCGTAGTATTTAGTGTATGTATTTCTGATATATTTGAACATACGTAGCTTTTTTACATTTTGACGATTTTGGAGGACCATTTCGTAAGTAAAAGGCAGGTTGTTCTTTTCCAAATAATACCAAAATCTAATCAGAACCAGAGTATTCTACAAGTAACTTATTTACCAAATTTTGTGAAATTTGGTCAATTAGCATTTTAGTTAGAGTGGATACATAAAATTTTAGCGGGGCATTTCGTAAAAAAAAGGCAGATTGTTCTTTTCCGATTAATACAAAAATCTAATCAGCATCAGAGTATCATCGCCTAGTTTATTTTTCCATACGTCAAGACTTAAAATAATAATTACGCCATATAAATATTGGCTGATAATACTTTTTTGGATGTACTTTTAAGTATCATAACAGAGAATATCAGAAATATGACATTATCTTTGCTCATAATAATCCCGATAGTAGTGTATGGGGCAGACTCTGGGACAGAATGACATAGTCATTTTGTTACAGAGTCAGCCCCATACACTACAACTTTCCATTCATTTTTTAAAAATCAGGTCAACCTCTTAAGAACAAAAATGCATAAAATCATTCAAAAATGCATAAAATCATTCAAAAATGCGTATTTTTAAAAAAATCAAAAATCAAGAGAGTTTTAGAACTCTAAAATTTCATTCATTTTGACTTAAAATGAGATATTATAGAGACCAAATCTGTCAAAATCTTTGAATATATGAAAGAAAATAATATCAAACATATTAGAGATTGATATTAAAAAACATGATTTTAAAATAAATACGTGAAAAAGACGACCTCCAAATGAATGGAAGCCCTCTAATATATTAAAAATGCTCTGTTTTTAAAGGGTAGGGTTGAGACCCCCCCCCCCCTTTTATCTCACAAAATTGAAATGAAAAATATGAAAATGTCAAAAAAATAATCAGTTAAATTTAAACACTTGGTTTAAAGATATATTAACAACAAATAATATATCAAATTATAAAAGAAATATAGTAAAACTACTTATTAATTTTTATACATTATGGTACAAATCCAGTGAGGTGTGGTCACCCCCCACTGAATTATAGAGATATTAAGAAAGATCTTAAGAAAATATTAAATTATTGTAATATAAAACGACAGCATTTTTATAAATACATCCATAATTTTCAAAATTAAAAAAAAATAGGACCTGTATGGAAGCTCGTCTAATATATTAAAAAATGAAATAAAATGATTAAGCTTTCTCTAATTCATATTCGTATTTATCATCAATCATACCCGAATACTTAAATATATATCTACCTTTATTGATTTTATTTATTGATACATCAGAAAGTTTTCCATATTTTTCGCAAGGTAACTCAATGTTTATTCGCAAGGTAATACTCTTTTTCTTCAACTTTCACATCTAACTTTACGATTACTGAATCTCCATATTTAGTATTAATTTTTCTCAATGATATTAGATCATATTCCCCAGGATTTAAATCATTTAATTTAAACGTTTTGTTATAACCTCTAAGTCTATTGAACTCTTCCATATATTAGTAAACATTTTTATAAATATAAATTCACCTCATAACAGGAATCTAATCATAATAGAATAAGTTCTTTGAAATAACACATAAAACTCCTAATCCATTCAATTTAATATCTTCATTTTCTTCTTTTTCAATTAATTCAGTCAACCTTTGAAAACTTTCTGATAATAGTTTATTAGTATGATCATATTTATCATACAATTCTTTACAAAGATAAGTCAAATAGTAAATTTCTTCAGAATTTGAAAAATTTAAAGCTCGAACATCACCTAAACACTCATCCATTTATTAGTAAACATTTTTTATAAATATTAATAACCAAATGGTACAGTATCAAAATTATCTAAAATTCTTCTTTTATCATGTCCAAACATGTATCTTTTATTCGTTTTATGCACTTTAATATTTCTATCTTTTTGTATTTGAAACTGATTTATTTCTACATCTATATGTTCAGTTTCACCTGTTATTGTTTTCATTCTTTCATCGAAACTGAGCTTAGTTTCACTCTCGTAACACTTCTTAAATCCTTTTACTTTTCCTTTTACAGATCCATCATTAAGAATATAACCATAATCTTTGCTGGCCCCAGAAATCCACAATGTCATATAATTATCTTCTCCTAATTCATCTGTCCATTCTCCGAACATACAACCTGTTTTTACTTTATTAGTACCATCATCAATATAAACGATACTATCTGTATCATAATACATTGCTTTATCTCCTAGTTTATCAAGCATTTTATATAATCTTATTCTAGCAGAACTAGTTGTAAAAGTTGCTATATAAATATTCGTATTAAAGTTATTCTTGGTATATTCATTTTTCATCTTATAATCCATTTGTACACAATCATCATTTAAAAATATCATATTCAAATCTTTAATTTCATCATTCAATATAATTCTATAAAAATCTTCCAATACTATTACATATTCAGTTTGTTTCATATTATTTATTTGTCCAAACTTACCCCATAAAGAGTTTAAACAGATTTTGGCTATAAATCTCATACCTGGATTTTCTTTTATATCACCTGAATCAATATCTAATTTTTCTTTGACAATCTTTTTATAATTATTAATGTATGTTTCATAATCTTTTTTATTTTTAAAATATTTTGTTTTTTTTTAATTTATCATCTGTTTCTAATTTAATTTTTAAAAACATTTTGACATACTCTTTGAATAGTTTATCTGATTTCTTTTCAAAATGCCAAACTTCATATATATTAAAAATTTCTATCCTTTTTCTATAGCTAAATTGACTTCATCCGTAGTCCAAGTACCTATAAAGCTTCTTTCATTATCTGTATGATTACATAATTTATTTCTTATTTCATAACACTTTTTACATTTTTTCTTTTCAGTTTCTGTTTTATAATGGTGGCATTTAAATGTTTTTGAACATGATTTACACAAACTAAATATTAGTTTTTCTTCTTTATAAGGTAATACAGGATGATATAATTTTCTAGGAGGAAGTACTTTACACTGTATCATCCCCGGCCATCCAAAAAGCTACTCTAAGTCCACGGACGAGTCGGATGGTCTGGGCTTTCGACACTGTATCATCCTACACCTTTCTGGTAGGTCGGACGGTCTGGGTTTCAACAACAACAACACTGTATCATCCCAAACCAATTCTCATCATATTTTTCAGGATTATAGATTTTTTTAAGATGTCCAATAGGATAATAATCAAAATAATTTACAGTCGGATAGAGTGAACATACACCAATATATCGACCTTTCTCTTTATTTTTCATTTTATATTTTAATTTGGTTGGTTCACATCTACCCCCATAGAAGGCATCTCTAGGTTTTAATGGTTCTATGAAATCTCTTTTCCATTCTTTTTTCATATATTTTTTAATTTCTTTATCATTATCAAAATCACATTCCCATATTTCAATTAACTCATATCCTGCATCTTTTATCTTATTATTTATCTTTTTTGTTTTTTCATATAAATCTGTCAGACATATTTGATTCTGTTTATTTAAAGTAGATTTTCTGTAACAACAATTACATCCATGCTAATGACAACCCTGAAATTGATATACAGTATTATTGTAAAAACCATCTACTTTATAAGTTTTATTGCCTAATTTTATTTTTTTCTCTCCTCCATTTAAAGCATGCTGTATATTTATTTTATGTTTTTGAGATAAATAATCTAACCAAGCAATTGATTTTTTACTGTATTGATCTTATTTGATGATCTCTTCATCTATAGCTATTGTAACCTCAGGTACGAATTTATCTTTAAATATAGCCATACAAACACTTGCTAATGTAACATATTTAAAAGGATCAATATTAGCTATTTCTAAAAATAATCTTCTCAATTCTAAACATCCTTTTCTTAAAATATCTACATCGGACCAACAGTATTTTATAATTTCTTTTTGAAAATCAAAGATTTCATTTTTTACAGATTTGTACCATTTATTAAACAATTCTCTATCTTCTAAAGTCATAGTATCATAACCATAATAATATTTATCTGGATATTTTCCTATATAAGTTTGATTTTTAATAGTGTTAAACAAATGAGGAAAATATCCTTTTGCTAATTCTGTTAATCCAAACGTTTTAGGAAATTTTCTTAATGGAATCAATGTAAAATTAATAAAATCTTTAAAACTTATATTATATTTGTTTGCATGCATATAAATGAGTTTATTTCCTTGATAGATTGTAAAAACTTTAATTTTATTTTTAAAACAGTATTTAGATATAAATTGAAAGTCAAAACCTTTCCCATAATCAGCTAATACGCTATAACCTACATGTTTCTTATCAAATAACCACTTACGATAGTCGTTTTCATTCTTAAATATGTTTTCTCCTCCATTAAATTATTGATTTATAATTAAATTGACTTCATGATTTCCAGTCTCTTGATTTGTTTCAACGTCAAAAAACATATATTTTTGTGTAAATCCTGAATATGTACATGCATCACACCAACTACATCTGTCATTACTTTTGTAATTACATTTGTTTTCACTCATACTACCATACATATAATTTTCAGGAAATGTATGTTTTTGACATATATTACACCATTCTGGAGTAGAACAAATATATTTACAGGTACTACCCTTAGCTTTTTTTGTTTTCATATAACACCTATGATTTTTTGAGACCCATTGTCTACAATTTTTACATTCTCCCTCTCCACATTTATGATCTTCAGCTGTTCTTTTATTTCTGTTGATATTTCTCTTACATTTTAAACATTTCCATAGTCTTTCACAAACAGACAATTTATTTAATTTATGATTTTCAAAACAGTTTGTGCCTTTAAAACATCGAAAACATTCATTACACTGGATATTATCTCCTTCACAATTACTTTCCTTACTAAAACATCTATCACATTTTAATAAACATTTATGCTGATCGCTTCTTTTATAACTCACCTCACAGTAATCACAATAATTGTTTTTCCTAAAAATCCTGTAACAGATGTAATCACATCAAAGTTATTTCTATTTTTTTAAATGTAAATACAAGTAGTTTTATAAGTACCACTGTATATTCTTTCATTAAAATTTTCTCTACAAAATATAGTAATTTGTATATTTAAGAATTCTTCAAATATTTTAACATGCTCTAAATTACAAATATCTAAAGGAATTTCACTCATTTCATGTAATTTTTCAGCTAACGTTTTTTGTAATATTCTTCCTTTTTTAATATATAGAATGTCATTTTTAGTTAGTTTTTTATAGTTTAATTTTTCACATAAAAGTTCAGGATTTTGTATAGATAGAGCAACTACAATAGATCTAGATAAACATATATTATCGATATTTTTAATTTGGCAAATACTCTTTTTGTTTACAATATCATCATCTTTGAGAATTTTTAGATGATTTCCTCCGTGTGGTAATTCTATGACATGAAAATCGAATATACATTCGTTAATATCTAATTCTTTGCATTCAATTTTATGTGTTAAAACATCTAAATAGGTATCATAAGCCTCTCTAGTTGACATCATTTTAGGATGAAAAGGTTGACTTAATGCAGGATTGTGTACTGTATTATCTACTTTTCTTTCTACTATACCAATAGCTTTTCTAATTAAATCCTTTAAAATTTTATGATATTGTACAGGTCTAAGTTCATTGATTTCTACAATTTTATAAATATACCTATATGTGTTATATTTTTTAATATATTTTTGACTAATTTGAACAATTTCACAATCAGGTTTAAATAAATCTTCAAGATTAACTTCTATTTTTTCTACTATCTTTTCTGTCTTTTTTACCAATTCTCCGTCTTTATATTTAAAACCAAAATAATCAAATATATTCTTAAGTTTACGCCTATTTTTAGGTTCATTAATAAATTGCTTCAATTGTTCTGTAAGATCAGGAGTAAATAATTCTTTAAGATTCACTTCTGTTTTAATCTTTTTTTCTTCTTTTGGCTTAAATACCTTATTATCAAATTTCAAATTAAAAGAATCAAAAATTTTCTTAATTTTATTACGTTTTTGAGGTTTTTCAATAAATATTTTTTTCCTTTTTTCTAAGTATTTTGATATATCTAAATTTAATAATTCTACTAAAACAGGTTTATATTCTCCAGTTTCTTTTATATATTTAATTAATAATCTAATTAAGTCATCCTTCTTACACCCTTTAGATTGTTTAATATTCAATAGTTTTACTCCTTTTCTAAGTTCATTAATAGTCTTTGACTTTAAAGTGAGCTCCATTTATAAGGAAATATTTTTTGAAATATTTTTTCCAGGAAGATGCTTACTGTGATAAATACTTTTTAAATGTCTCTTTTTGTTTGTATAGGTATATTGCCTACCACATTCACATTTAAATTTTTTATATTTGATTATGGAATCACAACATTTACAATGACTTTGGAAATAAATATTTCCATTTCTATGATATATATAAAACTAATTTACTGATTTCATAGTCAAACAGTGTATGCACTTTTTTGTTAGCTCCATTTACTAGGAAACATTTTCTGAAATTCATTCCAGATTTTTTCATATTTCTTTTTGACTTTAGAACAAAGTCTTTCAACCTTTATTTTATTTTCAATATTAAAAATATCACAAATCTTTTTCAGAAAATAATAATAGTTAACTGATCTCTCATAATACATAAAATCTAAAAATTTTAAAAACATGTCCTCAACTTCTTGAGAAATATTATACCTCCTATTTAATTGAAAATAACAAACTCTACTATTATATCTTTGTTTAAAACTCTCATAGTCTATAACATAAAAATATTCTTCTTCTGAAGAATCATAGATTAGTTTCACCTTATGATTATGTGCAACTGTCAAATCTTCATTATCTGAAATATCAGTCGATGCAACGATTTCAACATCGTTGAAAAAGTCTAAGGTCATTTATTAACCCCGGCAAGTGGGAATTTTTCCCGCAGCATGGAAAATAAATATTTTTCGACACCGCGAAGTGGGACAAACACCGTTTCGCGGGGTTGTGATGACTCATCTTCTGACTCATACGAGCTCAGTCTATATAAAGGGTTCGCTTTGTGATAAACAACCTCAAAGCAGAATGGAATCCCAAAACGGATGATGAAAAAATAAATGCACGATTCAAATCTTTTTTAAAATCAATGGAAAAAAAATGTTGGTTCATTAGCTCAAACAGATTTAATAAATGTAAAAGATAAATTACGTAAATCATATGAGAAACGAAGAGATTTAAAAAAGAGGCGTATAAGTAATGATTTAATATCAATATCAATTTAATATTGATGACTGTAGAAAACCGAAATTGGAAAAAACTTTAAATCAAGTTAATGTGAAAGAAGATATGAAAGATTTAACAATGGATTAATTTTATCTTCCTTCGGGTACCCACTAATGCTGCCATAGCCTGTCTCAAGCCAGATGGAAGGTATGTAAAGTTTACTTTTATATTAAATCCAAATCTTTTAAAGTCTAAGGGTGACATTATAAATCCATCCATTCTTCATAATCTGTAAAACATCTTTCTTCCATCTCTTTTTTAAGTTTTTCTCTGTATTCTTCATCAGACTTTGACTCTCTAAATATTTTTTCAGCTATAATATTTTTTGTTCATTATCAGAAATTGTAATAGGAACATCAGGATCAAATCCATTTAGTACATTAATTGTTTTAGTTACTTTCCCAACAAGACATTTATCATCACCCTCTTTTAGTTCATCTTTTAACACTTTTATTATTTCATTTTTAGTCTCATTTTTTAAAATTCTATTAAACACAACAACTAATATCTCTCTAAATTTAATATTATGGAATTCTTCCTCCAGTAAGTGTCTTTTAATTTGTATACCTAATTCTTTAATGCATTCATCTAAATCATATGTAATTTCTGTGTTTAATAATTTTTTGATAGTCTCTCTCAAAGATTTTTGAATATATGTATTATGTACATTTTGAGAGTCATTATATACATTATTATGAAATCTTCTTAAAATCGGGGGTAAATTTATTTTACCTTCATCATACCATACTTTATATATTCTAGGTAAAAATGTTAATTCATTTAGAGATATAATATCATTTTCTCTACAATCTAATAATACTATATTTATTAAATTTTCTATTCCTTCAGGTGAAGTTAATTTATTTTTTCTACAATCTAATTCTTTTAAATTTATTAAATTTTCTATTCCTTCAAGTGAAGTTAATTTATTTTCTCCACAATATAATTCTCCTAAATTTGTTAAATTTTCTATTAATTCAAGTGAAGTTACTCTACACGTCATACAATATAATTCTTCTAAATTTATTAAATTTTCTATTCCTTCAAGTGACGTTAATTTATTTTTTCCACAGTATAATTCTCCTAAATTTGTTAAATTTTCTATTCCTTCAAGTGAAGTTAATTTATTGTCTCCACAATAAAATTTTTCTATATTTATTAAATTTTCTATTCCTTCAAGTGACGTTAATTTATATCCCTCACAATATAATTCTTTTAAATTAGTTAAATTTTCTATTCCTGACGTTAATTTTTCTATTCCATAATATAATAAAAAATAGATTTCACTTCAGCAGGATTCTCTATATTTAAGAAAGAGATAAATGTTTTTTTATACCATTATTATATATATCATTCATTTATTTAGAAACATTATTATAAAATATTTATTTTTTATCTTTGTTAGTTAATTGTCTCAAAAGATAAACACATTCTCTCAAAACTTTTTTAACTTCACAAATCTCTTCAATAATTTTTTCTCTGTAAGGTTCTATTTCATGATGACCAAACTTTTTATTTAATTCACTCATCTGTATAGCTTGTATTTTTTTCCAATAAACATTAAAAAAGTGATCAGATAATAGATCAAATTTGTATTTAATCAAATAACAAAAATCTAATTTATGCATAAATTCTTCAATAAAATTTTCACTAAATGTTTGATATCTAGTTATATACAACCAATTTATATCATCTTTTAATACTCTCATGGTATCTTCTGAAAGATTTTGAAATATTGATACTTTATATAAATCTAAATGATCAGAAAATTTTATGATAAATTCGTTACTTAAAGTTTCATAATGAGAAATGTTTTCCCAATCTACTTTATCTTTTCTATAAAATCTTTATTTTTCTATAAAATCTTCTGATAATTTTTGATATCTAGAAATTTTAGGCCAATCATCAGGTTGAGCGAATTCTTCAATAAAAGAATCAGACAGTGATGCATAGGGAAAAATTAAATCCCTATTTACATGATCTTTAAGATTTCTAATTACATCTTCAGATAAATTATTTCTGGAAAATGCATTCCAATCAATATCCATTTATTGGTGAACGTATTTTAGAAAGGGATTTTTTCAATATGCATATAAGGTTTTAAAGTGCTTGATTTACCATGGGTTTTTCTAAAATTACCTTACCATTGATTTCTAGTGATATATGTAGATTTTGACTTTTATCATATATATATTAACTTTCTACATATATAACTAAATATATGGAAATTTTCATATACATATTTGTAGTTAATCGCCTCTCTTGTTCCAGTAATTTAGAACTCATCATGTTGAAATCTGCTTTTTGAAATCCAAAATGGTTAACAGTTTGAAAATCATCTTCCATGGTAATCCAGATATCTCTATTGTCTAAACATATTTTATTGACAGCATCATTATCATTTTCAGGTTGTGAAACATTCGTAATTATTTTATTTTTTGCATCAAATTTATCATTCTGTAATATTAATGTATTTTTTTTCAAAATATCTTTTATTCACAACATTTTTTTCATCTTTAGGATCTGCTACATTTCCTATTCTTTTTCCTTTTGCATCGTAAGGTTTTCCTTCTGAAGAATGTAAAGTTGTTTCATCTAATTCTTTTACTCTCTTACCTGTTTCTTCAGTAAAGGATAAAAAATCCTTATATTTAGTTTCTATAAGATCTCTCAATTCAAAATGATTATTCTCTATTTTATTCAAAACGAAACTTTTAGTGGTTAAATCTAAATCATCTATAGGATTTTCACAATTTTTTAAAAAGATATTTTCCTTATCATAATTTCCACCATCCATTAATTAAAAACCTATACCAGGAAGTCCAATAGGCCCTTCTTTCATTTGATCATCATAAGGTGGATAATAAGCACTCATTTATTATAACATTAATTTTATGATTTCAAACTCTTAACCATTGTTATAGTTTTATTTTTCAAATTTATAAAACATCTCTTTCCTTCTTTAAAAATAATATAAAACGTATATTTCTTTTGAGTATTCATTAATCTCTCCCAATTAAATTCAATATCTAAATTATTTAAATCGGTATAGTTTTCATGATTTGATAAGTCAAAATAAAAAATAGTATACATATCACCAAAATTCTTCTTATTTTTCAAACTTCCTGTTTCTGTATTAGTATCATTTAATCCTGCATGCAAAAGAGCTTCATACACTCTATTATAATCTTTAATGGTAAAATTCGTTTTGTAACGCATAAGAGGAATTTGTTTATTATTAATCATCAACCAGCATTCAGTCATATCTATATTATCAAACATCATATTATTTTTTTCATAATTACCATCTCTTTCAACGTACTGAGGAATAACATAGACACCTAAAACTTCATCCGAGGCTGTAGTTGCTGTGACAGATCCACTACCGCTTTTATAGGGACCTACCATCTTAAATCTATATCGATCCCAATTTACCTCTATATCTTTATCAGATAGAAATGATTCCATAAACACGCTTTCTGCAGAATTTTTAAATTCTATATAAGGTAAATGCAAGGTTAAACCTTCAACTACTACCTTATAATTAACATTTCCTATATCAGCATATATCATATTCTTATTTTCATTTCTTTGTATTTCCATTTTCACTTCAAAACCAGAAATAAACTTTTCATATTCTCTAAAGAAATCGATTATATCATTTAAAGGTGTCCATATTTTAATGACATTCCTATCTTTCGTTAGTTCCCATCTTTTTGTGAATCCTTCGTTATAATCTTTATTCATTTTCAAATTATTAAAAAATCCAGATCTTCTAAAGTACCATCATATTTTAACTCTTTTCGGTCAGTTGAATCAGATGTATCTAGATTAAAAAAATTCATCCTGAGCTTGTGATGTTGTATAATCAGGAGTATAATGAGTTAATCTTAAAGCATGATTCATGATTGAAAAATTTGACTGTGTATTTGATTCAATTTCGGTATCTCCTATATGTACTTTTAAAGTTTTGATAAAACCTCCACCATTTAGCAGACTCACATTTTCGTTTCCAATGGATGATTTATCATTTTTTGTAATTTTTAATTTTTGTTCAAAATATCCTCTAGAATATAAAATTTTTGCTTTAGTATCATTAATATGAAAAACATAGGTGGCATTCTCATCTGAACTATGTTCTTTTGGGTGAATTTCTCTTAATTCATAACTTTTAATTTGATTATTATAATAATAATGAGTATCACTCAAATTATAAATCTTTTGCATTTATTTTGGAAGAATTTTTAAACCGCCTCCTTTCTTTTTCATTGAAAATATTTCATTTAATTTATTCTGTGCTTTAATAATACGTTCAGTTTTCCCCTTTAAAAATCCTTGTATTTTTTTACTTTTTCTATATAATCTATGTTTATTCATTTATTTATGAAGAAAAAATAGGTATAAAATTAAATTCTACAGCTCCTTTATTTAAATCAATTAATTTACCTTTTTGATTAGTAATCCTCATTTTTATTCTTTCAACAGGATCCGTTTTAACAGGATAATATACCCAATTATTAAATCCTTTTGAAATTATACTACCTGGAGGGTTTTTATTAGTGAAAGAATATATGACTTCTGAATTATATTGATTTATTAAAGTTCCTTTTACAACATCACAGTGAGTATAAATATTATCAATTCCATTAGATATATCAGTTATATGTTCACCTTCAACCTCTGTTTCTTCATCATAACTTCCATATGTCGTTTTTAAAAAGCCTATAATTTTATGAAATTTACTTTTTATAAAATCAATTACCCAACTTTTCAGTTTAATAGATATTCTTTGTCTTGCTTCAATAATACCAAATTTCACAGGTGGATCCTCTCTGAATATTTTTATCATATACTCATTTAAACCTCTTATAGTATAATTACCATTTGAGATAACAATTGATATATCTGTGTCTAATGTATGCATTCTAAATATGTTATTTCCATAATTCTCACTTATATTAAACCATGAAAATTCCATAGAAAATGACAGTAAAACTAATTTTTTTAATTTTAGACGTGTAATAAAATTTACAGTAAATTCCTCTGATTTCTCATGACCTTCAGATTTTAATATTATCATTTATACAGAACACAATTTTCATTATAGTCACTAGGTTTTTGTGTAGAAAATGATTTGAGAACATTTTTAGGTGATTTACCTTTATTCCTTTCTCTTATATATTTCATACAAAATAAACCACATTTCACAGATGTAGGTTTCTGTAAAAAACTATCATTATGACCTATTTTTGGTTTTTTATTGGATGTAACAAGAAATGATTTAATATTTTTAGGAATATATTCCTTCTTCATATTGTCATATTCACCAAACGGATCAAAATATTCCACATATTTATATTTAGGATCATTATAATAACAAACCCAATGAGTTCCAGGACCTGTTGATGCATGTAAATTAATGATTCCATTTTCAAATTTTCCTATTGTTTTAGGTAATAAATCAGAGGTAAATACACCTCTAAATCCTTTTTCATTTTTCATATTTTCTTCAATCATTTTGTTACTAATTCCCATGGTTGATATATCCCCTCTCCACGTTTTTTCCCAGATCCTTTCATTTTTTTTGTACAGCTGAACTAGCTAATCCAGATAAAGCACCTGTTGTTAATGCTGGAACTGCAAATTTAGCAGCGGTTATTAAAGAGGGTACAAGTGCTTCTAGAAATGGTAAAAATCCTCCATTTTTATCTAATTGTGTTTTACGGATAGTAATTCTTTTTCCATCATTAATATGATTAATTTGAGTTTTAGTTAAATACATCTCATGATTAGGAGTTTTAGATTTATCTATTTGTAATGTTAGTTCTTCTTTATTTCTAAAAGCTGATTTAAGTTTATTTTTCAGACCTTCACTCAAATAAACTTTATTTTTTATCATTTATTAACAGAGAAATTGTTTATGATATCGTTATACATCATTATAAGTCATTTCTCCATTTTTTAAGAACATATCTAACAATAAAACTACTTGATTATACAATTTCTTTAATTTACTACCATTACATATTTTTTTTGTTAAATTTGATAATACATCCAATCCTTTACCTTCCTCTATATCTTTACAACTTCGAATCAGATTTAATCTATTCATATAATTTTGCAACATATTTTCTTTATTTTTAATTTCTTCTATTTCGTTCTTTTTCTGATTTAATTCCTCCTCTGAAAAATTTTTAGCCCTAGATATTGTACTTTTTAAGTTGCCTCTTTTCTTTGATAATCCTTCTTTTAGATGTTTAGCTTTTGCATACATCACCTCAAATTTTTCTTGATCGTTTAAAAATACTGAAGGTCTGTATAATTTTTCTCTTTTAAATATTTTAAATTTAAATTTTGATCGATATCATAAGTAATAGATCGACTTCTAATTCTTTCACAGCTTCAATAGGCTCTTCTATAGATGGAAATGAAATATTTTCTACAACATTTTGAATACTTTTTACAACCTCTTTATTTGATTTTTCATATTTTTCAATTTCTTGAGTGACTGGTTTATGAAATTCCTCTAAGGTTTTTTGAATACCTAATTTTTCTTTTAGTTGATCTTCACTATTCTTTCTTATTTCTTTTTCTAATTTTACTAATTTAATTGAATCTTTTATTTGCTTTATAAGCTTTTGTTTTCGTTCTTTTTCTAATTTGTTCAATTATATAACATTAAATTTTTATTGTAGCTAATTTTATTTTTTACTGCAGCTAATTTTACTGTTATATAAATGATAAAAATTAAAGATTACACGGAACCAAATGAGTTACCTGATCCTGAACAACATCCTTTGTTACCTAAACATCCATTTAGATTGCTCATAACAGGGCCTTCAGGTTCAGGTAAAACAAATTTACTGTTAATATGATTTATAATTTTTTAAATTTTGATGCACTATATATATGTGCAAAAGATTTATACGAACCTAAATATTCTAAATTACAAGAAAAATATGCAATGTTTGAAGATACAGAAAGAGAATATATTTTAAAATGTAAAAATATAAAGAATAAGAAAACATTATTAGAATTATATGATAAATGCAAAAAAGAAATTTTCTTTTCTTCAGATGATTTTATTACTGTAGATGAAATCCTTCATTAAAGAATTTAGTTATTTTCGATGATTGTGTGACTGAGAAAGATCAAAAAACCATTCAGGAATTATTTATCAGAGGTAGAAAGAAGAAAAACGCATCTATTATTTATTTATCACAGTCATATTATTCAATACCTATCAATATAAGAAATAACTGTAATTACTTTATATTTTTCAATCTACAACCAAAAGAAATTCAACAGATTATAAGAGAGATAGATGGTAAATTAAGTACAGAAGAATTCAAACAAATATATAATAAAAGTGTTCAAAAACAATACGATTTTTTAATGTTAGATTTAGTGAATCCAAAAATAAGATACAGAAAAAAATTTGATCCTATATAAATGAAATGAAAATATATAAAAAAAAAGATTGCATGTTTACAGAAAGAGTAGAAATTTGTATCAAAAGATAAGAATGTCATTATCAGTAAGTAAGGTCATTCTAATTGGAACGGGTTTATCAGCTATTGCCTTTCTTCCGCTTGCTTTTTTAAGTTTATCGGTTGGTATTGTAGAAGCTATTGATCTTGCATTTAAAATAGCAGAAAGGAAAGAAGAATATAGACATTGGTATAATTATTATAAAGAACTCATTAATTCGTTTAAAGCTAAGGATATGACAGAAGAAGAAATGTATATACGAGAAAAGGACTTCATAAAAAGTTTAAAATTTAATCCAGTTGAAAAATACGTAAAGCAAATGCAATTGAATGGATATAAATTTATTCATCCTAAATAAATGGTTTGTGAAAAAAAAGGTGGTGATATTGTTGGATGGTTACAAGATAAAATAAATCCTCCAGAAATGCATTTACCAGGATATCAATATTGTGGTCCATTTACAAAATTAGAAAAAAGATTAAAAAGAGGTGATCCTGGAATAAATAAAGTTGATAAAGCATGTAAAAAACATGATATTTCTTATAGTAAAACAAAAGATACAAAACAGAGACATGTTGCTGATCAAGAATTAATATATGATTTAAATGCAATACAAGATCCAACGTTTCGAGAAAGATTAGACAGAGGAATTACTAAACCTATTATTAAAGCTAAAAAAACTTTTGGTTTAGGAATATCTCCTAATATGTATTGTGTCAAGTGTAAAAAGAAAACCGAAACCAAAAATTATTATGAAACTACTTCTAAAAATAATAAACCAGTTGGTAACGGTATTTGTACAATTTGTGGAATAAAAAGAAAACTTTTTTAGGAATTTAAAAGAGACATATTATAATCCAGAAACAGGTTATTGTGGTATTCAAGAATTGAAAAGAAAAACAGGATTACCTGATGTTGAAGAATTTTTACATGAAAAAGATGTATATACTAGATATAAACCTGTCATTCGTAAATTTAAAAGAAGGAGAGTTTATGTTCCAAACAGTAATAATCAATTTGACGCTGATTTGTTATTTATAAAAAATTATAGCAAATATAATGATGGAAATAATTATTTGTTAACAGTTATAGATGCTTTTAATAAATATGCTTGGGCTTTCCCTATAAAAAGAAAAACAGCTGAAGAAGTCGTACAAGGTTTTAAACAAGTTTTTAAAGAAAGAATACCGAAATTTATATTAACGAATGAAGGTACTGAATTTACAGGAAAAGTTACACAAAAATTATTCAAAGATAATAATATACATTGGTTTACGACTTATAATAAATAAATAAAATCTGCAATAGCTGAGAGATTTAATAGAAGTATAAGAGAAAAAATTATAAAATATATGCACGCTAACAATACTAAAAGATATATTGATGTACTACCTAAACTACTTAAAAATTATAACAATTCATATCATAGATCCATAAAAATGACACCCGTTGAGGCTAGTCGAGACGAGAATGAATCTCAAGTTTATAAAAATTTATATACTAAAAATATCATGAAAAACCTAAATTTAAGATAGGGGATAGTGTTAGAATATCAACAATTAAAAAAATCATTCAGGAGAGTAGATGATTCTACATTTACGGAGGACATTTTTATAGTATCTGAAGTATTAAAAACAGATCCAATTACTTATCGATTAAAAGACTTAAACAGTAAAAAAATTGAAGGAACATTTTATGAAAATGAAATGGTGAAATATAATAAAAAGATGATGTATATAAAATTGAAAAAATCATAAAAAAGAAAGGAAATAAATATTTTGTAAAATGGTTAGGATATCCTGATGAATTTAATAGTTGGACATCTGATTTATACGAGGACTTATAAAAATGTTTACTAATAAATGGAAGAGTTCAATAGACTTAGAGGTTATCCCAAAACGTTTAAATTAAATGATTTAAATCCTGGTGAATATGATCTGATATCATTGAGAAAAATTAATACTAAATATGGAGATTCAGTAATCGTAAAGTTAGATGTGGAAGCTGAAGAAAAAGAGTATTACCTTGCGAATAAACATGGAAAATTTTCTGATGTATCAATAAATAGAATCAATAAAGGTAGATATATATTTAAGTATTCGGGTATGATTGATGATAAATACGAATATGAATTAGAGAAAGCTTAATCATTTTATTTCATTTTTAACACTTTACAACAAAGTTGAAAAGTGTTTATGACCTTGTTCATTCTGTCTGTCTGTCTGTCCGTTAGCACGATAACTGCCGTAAAAATGGTTTAATCAAAATGAAATTTTAGTATGTTGTTCAGACGGTCTGTAGGACCTATGGGAATATATATAAATAATATCACCCAATTTGTTTTGGATTGAACCCGGGTTGAAAAAATGAAATACATTGAACCCTATGAGACCTAATTTTTCAAGCATTTTTAAGCGGATTTAAAATTCACAAATTGCTTCGAAAATTTTAGGTAATATTCAAATTATTCCATAAAATATATAAAAAAAAATTCAGCAAAATATATTCAGTAGTTTTTTAAATAAAAATTAAAACAATAATTACACCTCTTATATGAAGCGATCACGTGAACATGATAAGAAACGATCACGTGACCAACTTCAAAATATAATACGGCATCCATCTTGTCTCAAAATCGTCATTTTTAAAGTTCTTTTTAATTCATATTGAGTGCTGTATTCGTCGTAAAACCTCTTTATTTTCGCTTAAATTCTGTGCATCTACATACTGAAACAACGCAATTACAATATATTTGAGTTTAAATGAGCATCCAACTTTGATTATTTCTCTAACGAAGCCTATTTTTCACTTATGTGAAATGTAAACAGCAAAATATGTAGGATGAGTTGTATAGGAAATTCTGTATTTTTTTAACGCAAAGGAATTTAGCTCATGGAGTCTGCATACCTGATATGAAAGAAATATTCATTGACTTTACCGAGAGGAGGACGATTTTTTGCGATGAAGTTTTAAGCATAGAGTGCAATTACTTATAGCTCCATGGTCTTAATTTTTAAATAAAATAAATTATTATAGTATTGTGATGAATGACATGAATGGGAAATTATTCATGAATGAAATGCTGCTTTTTTAGAGAGAGCCAGGCGTGTTATTTTTTCTATGACGTCATTTGAATGAATTTCAGTTGTTTTCGATGAAGTTTATCGTGGTTTTATGATAATTCTAAAATTGTTACCGAGTAATATATCACATTTTAGAGATATTTAAACCAGGCAATTTATATTTCAATGCCGTCATTTGAATGAAGTTCATTTTTTTCGATGATTGTTTAAGTTTTCAAATATAATAAATCAATGTAGTATTGTGAGAAGTTTTAAAATATTACCTAAGATTGTATTGCATTTTAGATATGTTTAAACAAAATTGCATTGAAGTTGGAAAGTGTTTCATAATCAATGCTTTAAGCATGATTGATCTTTCTTGTTTAATATATTAGACGAGCTTCCATACAGGTCCTCTTTTTTTAATTTAGAAAATTATGAATGTATTTATAAAAATGCCGTCGTTTTATATTACAATAATCTAATATTTTCTTAAGATATTTCTTAATATCTCTATAATTCAGTGGGGGGTGACCTCCCCTCACTGGATTTGTACCATAATGTATAAAAATTAATAAGTAGTTTTACAATATTTCTTTTATAATTTGATATATTATTTGTTGTTAATATACCTTTTAACCAAGTGTTGAAATTTAACTGATTATTTTTTTGACATTTTCAAATTTTTCCTTTTCAATTTTGTGAGATAAAAGGGGGGGGGGGTCTCAACCCTAACCTTTAAAAACAGAACATTTTTAATATATTAGAGGGCTTCCATTCATTTGGAGGTCGTCTTTTTCACGTATTTATTTTAAAATCATTATTTTTTTTAATATCAATCTCAAATATGTTTGATATTATTTTCTTTCATATATTCAAAGATTTTGATAGATTTGGTCTCTATAATATCTCATTTTAAGTCAAAATGAATGAAATTTTAGAGTTCTAAAACTCTCTTGATTTTTGATTTTTTTAAAAATACGCATTTTTGAATGATTTTATGCATTTTGAATGATTTTATACATTTTTGGTCTTAAGAGGTTGTCCTGATTTTTAAAAAATGAATGGAAAGTTGTAGTGTATGGGGCTGACTCTGTAACAAAATGACTATGTCATTCTGTCCCAGAGTCTGCCCCATACACTACTCCCGATTATGTAAAAAACCACAAATTCTACGAGGAAATTTATGGAAATATTTCTTTTTAAGAAGTATAATTATGCAGCGCCGAGATACAGACTATATTTACTTTATAACGATGCTTATCATAAAGGGATTTTTCACAGCTACTAATTGTCATATTTTTTTATCATTTAAAATTATTATTTTTTTATCATTTTCGGGGATTGCAAAAAAAAGTAACTAACTGCGGCAAAGGGAAAAAAATAATTTGGAATTCATTATTTTTTGCTACAGTGGTATTTACATATGAAGTGCAAAAAATATTATTTAAAAATTTCAAAACCAAGGTTGTCTTTTATTCACTCCACTAAACACACCAAAATATATTAAATCTCATACTTACTAAATTTACATCATTTCAATTTTATTTAACATATTAATATTTTCCAAATTTAGTGCTCCGCCATATCAGTAAAAATTGTTTCGATTCCTGTGGGATCAATTAAAAAGAAGAGATTGAAAGAAGAGAAGATTTAAAGATTTAAAAAGAAGAAAGAAAGAAGAGTAAATTTACATTTACATGAATCGCCGTATTTTAAGAATTTAAACTTTGAAACATGTCGAATGCATAAACAGCTTCTAAAAATTTAATTGTATACATGGGTCGATCGTTCGATAAAACCCCCTGAAAAAATAGAATTTGTCAAAAATGTTCTGTAGAAGGGGTGCCCAACAGCAAAACGTACGAAAAATGAAATGATAGGAAAGCATATTTTGCGATGAGATAGAGAAATTCAGACTCGCATGGCGAGGCGAACAGTAAGGTTTACTACGCCTTTTTTAAGTCGCCATGGAGTGTCTAACTACTAAAGATGAAACCCCGGCCTTGGGTCGGAACGGGGAGGATCCAGATGAAATGTCCGACCCTGAAATTTATTAAAGACACAAAATATAGAGGAGGATTTACATATGGGATTATTTTACTAAATTATGTATGACCAAATTGGCTCGCAAACCACGCGACAGAATTGTGCAGACACAATTATGTTTGTTTACAGACAGAAGAAGAGAGATTGTGAGAGTCTATGTGTGTGCCGCGCATGATTGGAGTTTGAGTTTAATGTTTTATCGCAATCACATGGGTTTTCATCGGTGCTTTGGTCTGTATGCACTTATTGGGACGATTGATCGCACTGTGGTTGTGCACATTGAGTTATTTAACACTGTGTTCGAGCACGCTGAGTTTGAGCACGTTAATTATAAGGCACACGTGTGTGCATTGGCACACTGAGTATGAGCACGTGGATTGTAAGGTACACTGGGTGCGTGCACGATGAGTTAAGGCATGCTTTGTTTGTGAGCGTTGAGTTAGATTACACTGAATTAGTGTTCAATGAGTTTCGGTACTGAGTTGGAGCACACTGAGTTGGGTACACTGCGCTGGAGCACGTTGATGGCTCATTATGCATCATTGGCACTTTTGGTACTATTTACTGATTTTCACTTTGTTATTTTGGCAAAGTTATCGCTGAGTTGGTGCAGTTTGAGGTCTTTTGGATAGTACGGGTTACCCTTTGGGCTCTGCCGGTACTTAGGAGTAGGTTGAAACGTTGGTAGTTGAATTATGTCGATGTAGAGTTTGGTCTCATTGGAGCACATTGTTTGGCACATGGGGCGTTGTAGGCCCTTTTATTGTGTGTACTTTAGACATTTTGCTGCACTCGGCGTGTCGTGACGCGTCACAGTTGAGTCGTGAAACCCGTGATCTTGATGTTCTGGCGTAGTGCGATGAGTTAGCCACGGTCTGGTTGCAGTCTTAGTTCGCTCCCAGACCATTCCATTAACAATTACGCCGTTACTGTCATTGATATTTAATCAAAGAGAGATAAGAATTAATGATTGAAAATTCAGGATTTTATGGATTATATTAGGTTAATAGTAGACTGTTGTGGTTTACTGAGAAATTCTTTAGAGATTAGGATATAGAATTATGGACACATTATAACAATAAGAAATGAAACTATAAAGATATTACACTTCATAAACTACGTGAATGTGGTTGAGTGAGTGTGCTTGTTTTGACCTCTTTCAAATTTAGTATATGTGTAAAGCGTTCGAAAGGAAGAAAGTGTGCAATTTCGATTTTCAGTATTCGCTACTGTATGGGGTGCCGCATACCGAAATGTTTGATTTGCAGAACAAATGAGAAAAGCTTGCTCTAAAATTTGAGGATATTTAATAGATGCTTAAAATTTGGTATATGGGCTAATAATTTGATAAAAACACCCAAGACAAAATTGTTTTTCAAAAATATTCGCTTACAGGAGTGTTCCACAGAAAAAAATTCGAAAAGTCAAACGACGAAAAACCATGTTTCGGGATGCGATGGAGACTTCAAATTTGATGTACGAGTAGATAGTTTGAAAAGAAGAGCATGTATAATTTTAGTTTTCCGATATTTTCTATTTTAGGGGGAGCCGCAAACCCAAATGTGCAATTTTCCGAATGAATGAGAATCACCTCCTCTTAAAATGTAATAGAGGCTTGATATTTGGTATATGGGGCAATCATGTGATAAAAAACACAAGAATAAAATTTTTCAAAACTGTTTATGTAAGGGTGTAGCTACTTCACACGAAAATTTTCGAATAGTAAAATGATAGAAAAAATATGCTACACGATGGAATGGAAACTTCAAATTTTGTGTGCAGGTAGATAGTTCAAAAGAAAGAAAGTGTGCAATTCAAAATTTATAATTATTGTAATTTTGGGGAGTTCCACACACCAAACCGTTCGAAAAGTGAAATGATAGAAAAACATGTCTTTGCGATGAGAAAGAGACTTCAAATGTGGTATATGGGTATATCGTTCGAAAGGAAAAGGTATGCAATTTCAGATTTCCAATATTTGCTACTTTAGACATGACACACACCAAAATGTCCGATTTGACTAATAAATGAAAAACGCCTACTTTTAAATTTGATTGAGGCGTAACATTTGGTATATGGGTTAATCATTTGATAAAAAAACCCAAGAGGAATAGGGTTTCTCATTTAAGACGGTGCTTCAAATTTGGTATACGGGTTGATAGTTCGAAAGGAAGAAAGTGATCAATTTCAGTTTTCCAATATTTTTTTCTTTAGGGGGTTCCGCACAACAAAATATTCGATTTTCCGAATAAATGTGAAACTCGAATTATTCAAAAAAAGTTAACGTTATTCGGGGGTTGCTTATTGTGGGACTGTTGATTTTCAACGGGTATTCGGCTAGTATGTACTAATTGCCAACTGTCCGTATGCCTGTCTGTCTGTCTAACCGTCTGTCACGTTTTTTCGGCACTTCTAGAATAGATAGAGACTTGCAATTTGGTACACAAGTCAATCGTTCTATAAAACCCTCAGGAAAAATCGAATTTTTCAAAAAAATTCTGTAGCGAAGGATGGTCCACATCAAAATGTTTGAAAGGTGAATTGAGAGATGAAGAGTTGAAATTTAATACACGGGTCAATCAACCGATAAAACCTGAGGAGAAAATCGCATTTTTCAAAAATGTTCACTTAATGGGTGCTTCACATCAAAACGTTTGAAATGTGAAATGATAGTGAAATGGGTTTTGCAATAAGATAGAGTCTTTAAAATTCGTGAAAGGATAAATAGTTAGATAGGAATAAAAATGTATAATTTCAGCTTTCTAATAGTTACTAATTTAGAAATGCCGCACGCTTGAATGTATAATTGGCTGAAAAATGAGAAATGCCCTGTTTGAAAAGAAATATATATTAGAAATATATATTTGAACTTAATATAAATTAAGTTCAAATCACTAATTTGAAACGCATCACTGAAAAAATCGAATTATTCAGAAATTTACGTTAATCGTGTTTTCTCATTGTGAGACGTCGAGTTTCAACAAGTATTCGGCTAGTTACAATATATTCCCTAAAATGAAATGTAGACAATAAATACAATTTCTAAAATATTTTCGAAGTCACGCCCAACATGTCTTGTTATCTGATGTACTCCTATATGGGGCAAGACACATGCTTTTACTTACAATATATACATAATGTATAGGGGAAGTATTGTGACGTGATCGAAAATACGAATTTGTGTTTTTGATTGAAGAGGCCGTTTCAAGCATCCGTGAACTCGTATCAAATGTTTTTGAGGTGACGCCAGTGTGTGTGTGTGTGTGTGTGTGTGTTTGTGTGTGTGTGTGTGTGTGTGTGTGTGTGTGTGTGTGTGTGTGTGTGTGTGTGTGTGGATGGGATGCCTCACGAACGAATGGAGCGTTTCGAATGGAAGTTGGTACAAATATTACAATCAGTGAAACACTGTTGAATGTTCGAAGACGTTCCCAAGTTTTTGAATATAATTAAAAAAAAAATCATTAAAATGTCTGAATCTTTAGTAATGTTACGTAAATGATCATTTCTTATATATGTTTTCATTAGAAAAAGAATGATACTCACATTAGACTTCTATCATGAACAGTTCTCTAGATTATGAACATTTTAAAATAAATTTATAAATAATCACTAAATTTAGAAATTATTCGTTATTGTGAAATATATTCATATTTCATATGTAATATTACGCGATATCATTGTTAATATCATTATCGTAATCGTGTTCCATTCACGGAAGAAAATACTTGGGTAATAGTTTTGTATTTTGACGCTGAACAATTCGCCAATAGACATATATATATACTAAAAGCTCTTCGCTCCTTCTATTTGTAACGCTTGGTGAAAAATTAGCGGACTTGGTGACGCATTTAGCAATATATCGCCAACTTGATAATACTTCTTCCAAGATTGAAAATATCGCCAAAATTACCAAAAAATGACGCTAAACTAAGGAAAATTATGTGAAATTGATAAATTTATTAAACTATTTTTAATATTCGTACTATATGGCTTATTACAGATGCTATCATTATTGATAATTAGCAGTTTAGAGTTCTGCGAAATATATGTTAATTCGGTATTTTGAAATATTTTTACTTTCCTGTTATACATAGTATTATGTATAAAGAAAGTATTGTGACGGGGTCTAAAATTCGAATTCGGTATTTCGACGGCAGACCACGTTTCAAGCACGTCTGAACACGATTCAAGTGTTTTTCAAGTGATGTCTGTGAGTGTGTGTGTGTGTGTCAGTGAATTTGTGGAGACGATATCTCACGAACGAATTAAGCGATCTGAATAAAATTTGGCAAAAAAATCAGAATCATTGAATACTGGAAGCCTATTGCTTTTACACGCAAACGAATGTTCATAACCCTCCTAAATTTTGAAATTAAATTTAAAAGAAAATCATCAAAAATTTAAAACATTCAAAAAAGTTACCTAAATAATCATTTCTGATGCAATTTTTCATTAAAAAATGATTGACATAAACTTTAGAACACTAGCTTGAACTGTTCTCGAGATATTGCGCATTCTTCAAATAAGTTTATCAAAATATCACATAAAATAAAAAAAAATATTAACTATTGTAAAATCTGATCACTTTCCATATGTAATATTATGCGATAAATTTATTACCATCATTCTCGTAGATCTAGTTCTTTCTATTCACGAGAGAAGACACTTTGGGTAATAGTTTTGTAATTTGACGCCATCAGTCGTTCATCTAATATAAGACTAACCTATTTCTCCATGAACAATGCTTGGCGAAATATTTGCGGCGAATTTGGAGGAATGTCGCTAATTTGGCGAGTTTTTAAATATTGCCAAATTGACGACGAAAATATCGCCAAATTGATTAAAATCTCACCAAATTTATCAAAATGACGCTTAATCAATGAAAATGAAGACTAATTGATGAAAATTCAATATCTTGGAAATAATTAGAATCTACTATAAGTGAAGATACTTTGGGCAATAGTTTTGTATTTGGACGCTATTAGTCCTTTATCTGCTATAAGAATAACATATTTCTCCGACTATAATGTTTGACGAATCTTTAGGAAAATATCTGACGGAATATCACCAACTTGGTGAGTTTTAGAAATGTCGCCAAATTGATAAAAATATCCCCAAATCCATGTAAATGACAACTAATTAATTAAAATCCAATATTTTGAAAGTATCTAAGACTCTGTCATAAGATTGCGTCTGTAACGCTTGGCAAAATTCTGGCCACGAATTTTGGCGGAATATCACCAACTTGGCGACTTTTTAAATGTTTCTACATTGATGAAACTCTTGCAAAATTGATAAAATGTTATCAAACTCATAAAAATATTGCCAAATTGATAAAAATGATGACAAATAGAATGCACTATTCTGCGAATTTTTCATTCCATCACATGATGGAAATACCCTTTATTATATAAGAAATGCTCTTCAAAATATCGCCAACTTGGCGATGTTTGGCCCCACATTGACGAAAATATCGTCAAAATTGAAAAAATGATGCCAAGTTAATGAAAATGACACCTAATTGATGAATTTATCATTAAAAGATTTAAATATATGGATTATATTGTTTGTTAAGGATGCTACAAATATTGATAATTATTGATTTAGAGTTGCGTAAAATATAAGTTAATTGGGTACGAAACAGTTTTTGATGTTGTCATCCGGATGTACAATTTACGGCGCATCAAATGTACAATTTAACGTTATAAACACTGTGCCGTGGATTTTTTCACCACTTTTTCACCGTTAAAGAAGTAAATCCTTTGCATTATATAAGGAAAGTCATGCGCTGCCCACATCAGATTTTTGCATATTGTCATCCGAAGAGATAATAAATGTGCAATTTAACCTTACAAATATTATACAGTGGATCTTATACATCATATTTTTACTGTCAAAGGAGTAAATTGATTACATTATAAAGGGAAAGTCATGAGCTGCGTACATCAGTTTTTTTCAGTTCTTCCAGTTTTTATCTTAAGAGTTCCTATCTACTTTATGGATGGTCCCTATAACGCCTTCTAGCACCGGGATTGACTCTTCACTGGGACTTCAGGGGAACAGCATGCGCAAAGATGCGATAAAATGTGACAGTGGTGGATAAATCTTCCGACTTGATATGCGTGAAAAACAAATCGGGCGTCACTAACCTGACGCCACGCTGTGCTGCATATTTCATCATTGTTGTTAAATTGGATAAATTGAATGTCAAAATAGAAAATTTTATTAAAGATACTTATTTATATGCGATATTATGTTCTTGTGTTTTTAGGTTAGGGCACTTTATAAAACGTTATTGCCTTTTGAAAGCTTTGTCTTCGATTGGTTTACGCCACATCAGAGTTAGAATGCCATAGACATGTAAATCTGACAAAAATTGATTTGGGAATTACACATATTTACATTCCTTCCCTGCCCTCCTTTTGGTTGGCCTAGGATGAATCGGACGGCTTGGGTCTTCAACATATTTACATTATGGGAATGATCTAAATCCACTCAGTGCATAATGTTTAATTTTTAATTTTAAGTCCTCTATAATCATATTTGGTGCATGGAAAGAATTATACATAAATAATCATTCTCATAATGTAAGCATTTGAATCGCATATGTTTGCTTTACGGAAATGATCTCAATCCATTTAGTCATATGTAGTGCAAAAAAATGATTCCACATAAATAATCATTCACATGCTACAAACAAGTGAATTGTACGTGTTTGCATTATGAGAATGATCTCAATCCATTTAGTGCATAATGTTCAATTTTCAATTTTAACTCCCCTTTAATCATACTCATATTTAGTGCAAATGAAAAGATTATAAATATCATTAGATGGGTTTGGTAAATGTATTTTTCAATGTCTGTAACATATTTATCTGAGTACCGGTTAGTAAATTTTGAAATTTGTGAAATCAATTATGAAACAACTTTTAAAAATCGAGAATATTAAATAATAATTATATTCTCTCAACAAATGTAAAATAATAAATAATATATCGCCCCTTTAGAAATGACGGAACTCAAAATTTATCACTTTCAAGGAAAAAAAATCAATAATCCCAAAAAATTGATTGGACACTTGCAAAGTGTCCTTGTCGCCCACTTTTCTAATTATGATGTTATTTTGGTCTAAATTTATTTAGAGTGGTGCAATGTTCCCCTTTCAGAAAACCTAGAAATAAGATGTGTATCTTCATTATTATTACTGTCTCAAAGTCTCTAATTGTGACACTCTGTGTTGATCTGTGACGCTTCAAAATTAATATTGTCATCAGTGTTTTTGTGCCCTTATTAATTAAACTGTGACAGCCTTAAAATGATTGTCATTTTGATCGCAATTTTATTGAAACAAAAAACAACTGTGTTGATATTTAATAAATATAAATGATTAAATTGAATATAAAAACAAAACACTGGAAAAATAAAATAATAAAAAAAATGTATAAGTGTTTCTTTTACGATATTTCATAGGTGAGCATTAACTATGTGTTTAGGTTGTCAGAAAATCTGATTGTTGCGTATTTAATTTAGAATGTGCGAATTTTTAAATGGACGAATATTAGGAGGTTACACAGGTCTTTTATCAATTAATAATATTTTATACTAATAATCTTCATTCAAAAATACTACAGTTTAATTTATTTAGTCATATTACTGTGTTACTCTTTACTCGTATATTTTTCTCAAGATAATATTACAGACATATTTTTTATCAAAATATATACACATTTAATAAACGAAAGTACTTAAGATAGGCATATTAATCTCTAACATTCGCAATAATTTTCCTTCAACCACTATTCCTCTCTTTACCTGTCTCAGTACTGAAATACTGTGAGATACATAAAACACATTAAAACTAAAACCATCCAATATTTTTACCACCAACATCACTGAGCTTTGGCAAACTCAATGCAACTTTATTGAACAACTTTGGCGTTGTACGAGTCAGTTTGGATGGACTTCGGATTTCTCTTGGGGAAATATTTGAATCAATTTTTAAGATAATATTTAAAGAGCCTGAGAGTGCTATCGTGATATCAGATTTAAAGAGAACAATAGTTTATTTCGTTTAACGTTTGTTTCTTCTATTTATTTTTTTAACGAAAGAAGATTGAAAGTTTAAACATACGTGTTCAGTATTTTTCTACAGACTTTTTAATATGTATAAAGTTATACATTTTATAGATACTAAAAATGTTAGGAAATTTTTTTATTGAACAGAAGTATTACATATATAGTGAATTTTAATTCTCAACGACTTTATGTAGGTACTAAATTTTATTTTTTAAACATATAGACTGCATAGTCCACTTCGACGATAAGAATTTGCAATTTCATCCCAGTAGCTTAACGGTGGAGCGTCGAATAGCTAGTCACAGATTCGTGGTTCTATTCCCGGTTTTGGCAGCAATGTTCTTTACAATGGCGCCCAAACTAATCAGCCGTATAGGTTAGTGCAAAGATGTCGGAGGTCTGAAAGTGACCCTAGTACGACTATATTCATCTGTATTCATCTGCATTCGACTATAGTACGAACTCTGGGATATTGAACTCGGATTTCAAATCGGGAGGTCAACGAACACGCATGAAACTGACCTGGATGAAAAAAATAGCAGCAGGGAGCTAATCTGATGCAAAAATAGCAGGAGGTGACCAGTCAGATTATCATTTGTACGTCAGTAAGACGTTAGATGGTGGATAACGCGAAGTTCACTTCGACAATAAGATCTTGCAATTCCATTCCAGTAGCTCATTGATTTTGCATCGGCAGGCCAGTACAAATATACATGGTTCGACACCTGGTTGGGGCATAAAGGTCCATTGCAAAACTCACATAAAGCATTTGCATTCATTAAGAATAAATATTTTAAAGAATAATTAATAATGTAGGGCTCTAATATGTATTCTATTTTTTAAATATTCCAAAGTGAAAACGTTATTTAGATCCCCAATTCTGCTTTCATTCAATATTTTATAATATATAAAAATTATGAAGTCATGCATGTAATGAATAAATAAATATATTTTTTAAATCATATTAACGGGGGAAACTTTTTCACTATTTCATCTTTTCACCCTTCACATTTTTACCTTTCACATTTTCGTACAAATAAACCATTAAGTTATCAATCTGCATGTGCTAAAAACTTTTAACCGTATAAAAATTGCTTAAATTCCCATTTAAATCTCTAAATTTTACCACTAAGTTAAAAATTAAACTAATTAAAAGGTACCACCTGCAAATATAGCAAAAACTGGCATATCGACATTTATTGGTATATATATCTACTTTATAATTTATTTATCCCTCAACAATATACGTCAACAGAGTGTGAAAGATATTAAGGGAATGCTTTTTACAAAAATACATAGCCTGAACTACCTGTTATCTAGGATTATCGGCATTTCGTTTACAGCCTTCTGTACTTCTATTATCCCAACGAATTCTATGTTGCCCACAGGCGTGTACCTGCTTCAAAATCAATTCTCCGAGAAAAAAAAATCTTTACCACTTGATGCATAGCAGGTGGAAAAAGCTATATGCCACTTGATAAAATAGAAAGGAAACATGGAAATAAAATTAAAACACATTTAATTTAACATCTTACTGTTGAGCTGCATTTAAAACTAGAGCAGTCCCACTTTCACTCATTTATTAATATTACCCTTTACTAAAAATATTTGATCAAGAAATATTTCTAAATATATTATTATTAGTAAATTATGCACAAATATATCCAATGAATTTATATGTATTATATTCAGATCAATCTGAAATATTAACAATGGTTATTTTTCAACCCACAGTATTTTCTTGATATGCCTCAAAACTAAAGTACTTAGAGTTATACAAAAAATTCAAACTAAAACTATATATTTTCACCCTCCAACATCTCTGAGCTTCAGCAAACTCAATACAAGGATTTTTTATGTTCGCTGCATCAGACAAATTTGGCGGATTTTTGAATCTTCTGGGGAAACAATTGGAGCAAATTTTAAGATAATATTTTTAAGATCTTAGAGTGGTATTATGTTTTCAGGTTTAAAGGAAAATATTAAGGCTATTCAGTTTGATGGTAAGTTCTAGTATATCTTTTTAATATAAATAAATGAAAGTTCAATCATTTTTAGCATTTTTATACAAATGCTGTACTGTCAATAGTTTTGAAGTTTTATATTTTTATGTCACTACAAGTGTTGTTAAATGTTGCAAAAATGTAATTTTATTATTGAACGAAAATATCAAATAAAAAGTGACATTTACATTAATGATGAGTTTCTTTTACTAACATCTAAAAGCACATCGTGAAAAAATGTTTTGAAAGAAAAATCTAGAATGTGATATTTTAATAGACATTCTCAGTTTTAAATATTCCAAATTGTAAACATCGTTAAGAAAATGTTAAGAAATCTTACAAATGAGAAAAAATGAAGATTTATTTTTTCTTTGAGTTTCCTGTACCATAGTGTTATTGAATCGCATGCAATTAAAAACTTGCGACTTTATGAGAGTTACTACAAAAATTCCTATTTTATTCTAGAAATTTTATTGATAAATCAAAATTTAGCACAAGCAAAAGCAGTACAATAAATTTGTTGGTGCATATTGATTTTATAATTCATTTACCTTACTACAGCTCAATTCATTTCCTAGGGAATGTTTATCAATATTTTATAATGCAATATAGAGTATGACATAAAAATAGAAGGATAGAGAATACTTGTGTTTTTACGAGAAGTCCACCAACTCAACTGTGAGACGTGGAATTTTGAACGAACATAAACATGATCTTGACTTTTACCCTGGCAAGTTGGTAAGTTTCAGTGATATCATATATCCTTTTTATAGTTTTTTTTGTGGTTTTTAAGTCAATTACAGGTGACGGACAAAAAAACTGTATTACCCGTGTTACACATTCAAAAACTGTATTTTTTATCTATCAACTGTAAAACCTTAGCAAAAGCTACATCACAGTGATAAAATATTATGCCTAACCCTATTGTTGATTTGCTTGCAATTACGATATTCACATTGTAAAGGTCTGGTACCACTAACTTGGTCTGCTCGTATAATCAGAAATATGAGGGCAAAGCACATTTTCCTGCAAAACTTACGACTGGTATAGTTTATTTTGTCCGTCAATGTGTGTGTGTGTGTGTGTGTGTGTGTGTATTTACATAGAATAAATGACATTACACCACCCAATACCTCTTGTAATCCGGCAGAACCTCTGATTTTTATGTGCTGGTATAGAGATTTTGTCCAATAAAAATCAAGCTTATACCATTTTGTTAAATTTTAGGGAGTGTTTAGGGAAAGTGAAAACCCCATTCCATTGGTGTAAAAATTACATTAATATTCTTTAAAAACGAAATTCAGCATGTCATTCTTTCCTTAATGTGCTGATAATTCTCCCCTTTCTTTAAGTGCTTTCTATGCTTGTGATCACTTGTAGAACTAATTTTAACATAAAAGCTAAAAATAGCCTTTGCACCAACATCTTTTATTCCAATATGGTGAAATAATGCATGAAGTTTCTTATATCTTATCTTTAAACTGTATGCATCTTTATCAGTGATGGAAAATTCTTCAAATTTCTGGTAAAAGTATAAAGCACTGCGCAAGACGAGGTGTAAGCTTTACTTTGGAAGAACGATATGACAAATTGTTAACGTCAAGCAATTAATAATAAAGCTGTTTAATATGACTTCCATAAGGATTAGAATGGAATTGCCTATAAAACAATATACATTTCAACATTTAAATAACATCATATTAAACCGTAAACGATCGTAAACGACTTATTAATATTTTTTATAGACATCGATAATATATAAATAAAATCTGATGTGGGCAGCACATGACTTTCCTTATCTAATGCAATGAATTTACTACTTTTACAGTAAAAACAATAGATTATTTTTATAGTAGTTATTTGTATTCTTTCCAAGATATTGAATTTTCGCCAATGAGTCGTCATTTTCCATTTCGTCAAAATCAATGAGCCGTCATTGATTTAGAGTCATTTATATCCATTTGGCGAGTTTTTCGTTAATTTAGCAACATTTAAAAAAGTCGCCAAGTTGGCGACATTCTATCAATTTCGTCTCCAAAATCTCGCCAAGCGTTACAATTCAAGAAAAATGAATAAACTTCAATCTTCAGAAGTAAGATAAATAAAAAAAAATGATGCAGGCAACACATGACTTTCCTTATATAATGCAATGAATTTTATACTTTACAGTCAAAGAATAGGTTTTGCTTATAGTAGATACTTATATTCTTTCATTGATTTAGCGTCATTTTTATCTATTTGGAGAGATCTTTGTTAATTTGGCATCAATAAAAAATGTCGCCAAGTTAGCGACATTACGCCAAATTCGTCGCCAAAATCTCGCTAAACGTTAAGGACGGAGAAATAAGTTATTCTTACAGCAGAAAAATGACTATTGGCGTTGAAATACAAAAGTATTACTTAAAGTATATTTTTCCTTGAATGGAACGGGCTAGTTCCACGAGAATGATGCCACCAAATTTATTGCATGGTATTACATATGAAAAGTGAACATGTTTCTCAATAGGAAATATTTTTTGTTATTTTATATGACTTTTTGTTAATTTTTTTTAAAATGTGCAATATATCGAGAACGGTTCATGTTAGCGTTCTAAAATTTATGTCAATCGTTTTCTAATGAAACATTACATAAGAAATGTCTATTTGCGTAACTTTATTAGCGGTTTTGATTTTTTGACGATTTTTTCAAAATTTTACTCGAAAATTTAGGGGGGTTCTGAACATTCGATTGCGTATAAAAACAATTGGCTTCCAGTGTTTACAGATTGTGATTTTTGTACCAAATTTCGTTCGAATCGGTCCATTCGTTCGTCAGTTATCGTCTCCACAGGCTAACTGACATACGCACACACACACACACACACACATCATTTAAAAATGTTTAATTCCTTATCAGGGATGCTTGAAACATGCTCTCCCATCGAAACTCGAATTCGAATTTTCGACCCCGTCACAATACTTTCCTAATACATTACTGTATGTAAGGAAAGTAATAAAGACACATTTGCAAAAGCGAATTCACGTATGCAGTATGTTTCGGGTATACTATATAAACACGAGAGCCCGGAATATTTTTAGACTTCCTTGAAAACTACTATGCCACACAGCATGGAACTCAATGTATTTTCAAGGGGGTATGGTGTTGAGAGGTTGCTTGAATAGCCAGTCTCTCCGCGCTATTTGCAGATCTTCCAGAATTCCCAAATTTAACTGTGACTGGTGTCTTTAAAAAGAAAAAGGGCTTTTGGTGTCACCGGGGCAAAAATTGATCTAAGAGGCCGCATAAATAAAATAATTGTAGATGGTCAATGTATTTATAATTGTAATGCTCTGTGAGAAACTTCAAGGGAAGAAGAATTTCAAGAATCTAATCAGATTTAATTTCTCAAGTCAGCTGCTGTTATTATTAACTAGTCGCACATAGCTGGCATATTGTCTTG
>OX578139.1:141711402-141776402 GCA_951213105.1 Amaurobius ferox
CTTCCCCCTGTAAAGTAGAAAAAATTAATAGAAATATTTCAAACAATGGACGCAGAAATTAATGTCTTAACAAGTTTTTAGACTTATAATTATTTCTTGTTTGCAATGCAATATCACTGAACTATGAGCGTTTACATCAAATATTACATTTATTAAATTTATAAATGGAGTATTTTTAATTTAATGAATACCGATATTCCTAACGAATACTATTTTTCATTGATCGTTGGTAAATTTTGTGAGATACATTTTATGAAAAACAACATTTTTAGTGTTTAGAATGTACATGCTGTTATGTCTGGTAAAGCCTTTAAATCGTAGGCTAATATAATTTTGATTAATTCTGGAATATGTAAATATTTGATTTAATTATTTCTTGTTTTGGAAAGTAAAGACGACATATAATTCCAATTAAAGTTTGATATTTGCATTCTTGTTCCATAAAAAGTAATTTCGGAAGCAGAATGACGCTTCAAAATGCCATAATGTTTGCGTAGTGATAAAATAAAAGTGCATCGGCAACTCATAATTTTCTAAATACAAAAATTCTTAAAAGCAGACATTTTAAGAAATGGTTTGACAATCTTATTTTTAACACTTTACAACAAAGTTGAAAAGTGTTTATGACTTTGTTCACTCTGTCTGTCTGTCTGTTTGTCTGTCTGTCTGTCTGTCCGTTAGCACGATAACTGCCGTAAAAATGGCTTAATCAAAATGAAATTTTAGTATGTTGTTCAAACGGTCTGTAGGACCTATGGGAATATAAATCAATAATGTCACCCAATTAGTTTTGAATTGAACCCGGGTTGAAAAAATGAAATACATTGAGCCCTATGGGAACTAATTTTTCAAACATTTTTTAAGCGGATTTAAAATTCACAAATTGCTTCGAAAATTTTAGGTAATATTCAAATTATTCCATAAAATATATGAAAAAAAAATCAGCGAAATATATTCAGTAGTTTTTTAAATAAAAATTAAAATAATAATTACACCTCTTATATGAAACGATCACGTGACCATGATATGAAACGATCACATGACCCACTTCAAAATGATATATGGCATCCATCTTGTTTCAAAATCGTGATTTTTTTAAGTTCTTTTTAATTCATATTGAGTGTTGTATCCGTCCTAAAACTACTTTATTTTTGCTTAAATTCTGTGCATCTACATACTGAAACAACGCAATGACAATATATTTGAGTTTAAATGCTCATCTAAATTTGATTATTTCTACAACTAAGCCTATTTTTCACCTATGTAAAATGTAAACAGCAAAATATGTAGAATGAGTTGTATTAGAATTCCTGTATTTTTTTAACTCAAAATAATTTAGTCCATGGAGTCTGCATGGCTGATATGAATGAAATATTAATTGATTTTATAAAGAGAAGGACGATTTTTTTTTATAGCCTACGATATATTAGCCTACGAATTAAAGGCTTTACCAGCCATAACAGCATGTACATTCTAAACACTAAAAATGTTGTTTTTCATAAAATGTATCTCACAAAATTTACCAACGATCAATGAAAAATAGTATTCGTTAGGAATATCGGTTTAAGCATAGAGTTTAATTATTTGTAGCTATGGTCTTAAATAAAATTTTTAAATAAAATAAATTATTATAGTATTGTGATGAATGAAATGAATGGGAGAAAGTTATGAATGAAATCCTGTTTTTATAGAGAGATCCAGGCGTGTTATTTTTTCTATGACGTCATTTGAATTAATTTTAGTTGTTTTCGATGAAGTTTTCAAATATAATAAATTATCGTGGTATTATGATAATTCTAAAACTGTTACCGAGGAATGTATAACATTTTAAAGATGTTTAAACCAGGCAATTTATATTTCAATGCCGTCATTTGAATGAAGTTTATTTTTTTCAATGAAGGTTTAAGTTTTCAAATTTAATAAATTAATGCAGTATTGTGATAAGTTTCAAAATATTACCGAGGAATGTATTGCATTTTAGACTTGTTTAAATAAAATTGCTTTGAAGTTGGAAAGTGTTTCATAATCAATGCTTTAAGCATGATTGATCTTTCTTGTTGTTATTATACGGAACTAATCTCATCATTTTAGAAACATTACGTTAATATAGTGCACTAATATAATGCGTTAATATAATGCATAATGTAAAATGCTATCAGAAATAGTTAGTAAGCAGACGTTTATTTCAGAAATCTGTAGATTTGCTGCAATCCTGGATCTGCATTAGTAGATGAAAGTTATACCATGCTGGGTAAACAGCAACATGTCTAAGCGACATAACCCGATATAGTAACGCTACTTAGTGTGACAAAAATAAGTAAAACGAGAAAAAACTGTAAAGAGTATATAAACTCGAATAGCAAACATGGCAAATAATAATAGTGATGGCAGAAGAATTCATATACTCTGGTTATTATAGTCTTGGCACGATCTAGCTGTCATTTGGGTGTTCAGGTTCAGACTTACCCGCACTGAAGTAGGATATACAAGGAAGTAGGATATTTGTGCAGCATTTTACACTGCAATGTAGTTAATTATTGGTTGCTCACAAATTCACGGTCTGTTCTTATTACATCCATATGTGTAATGTAAACATTTGTGCAAATGATTATTTAATTTTCAACATAATTTATTCAGTTGAAACACAAAATAACGTATACTTATACTAGTCTTTTCTACAGATAAATTTCGAAATGATATTATTTATATTTTTTAAAAGGCTTAATATTTTTATTCACTGGATTCTTTGTATAAGCCATATTTTTTAATAAAGAAGTGCATTTTAAATGAATCAAAATCATTACTGTGGCAGTATTTTACAATTTAACATTTAGACGAAAACTTTATTTCTTATCCCCAAATGCAAGGCCTATTTTCACGAACTGATTAAAATCTACATTTCTCTTTTACAGCCCATTCCTCTATTATTACTTTCCTTATATACATAATGCATAAGGAAAGTATTGTGACGGGATCGAAAATTCGAATTCGAGTTTTCGACGGGAGAGCACATTTCAAGCATCCCTGAACACAAATAAAACATTTTTTTAGTGATGTCTCTGGTTGTGTGTGTGTGTGTGTGTGTGTGTGTGTGTGTGTCAGTGAGTCTGTGGAGGCGATATCTCACGAGCGAATGGAGCGATTCGACTGAAATTTGGTATAAAAATCACAATCCGTGAATACTGGAAGCTTATTGTTTTTAAACGTACTCGAACCCCCAAATTTTCGAGTGAAATTTTAAAAAATCATCAAAAAATTAAAACCTTTATTAAAGTTACTGAAATAAACATTTCTTATGTAATTTTTTCTTTGAAAAGGATTGACATAAACTTTAGAACGCTTACATGAACCTTTCTCAATATATTGCACATTTTTCAAATAAATTTATCAAAAATTCCCATAAATTAAAAAAAAATATTAACTGTTGAGAAATATGTTCACTTTTCATATGTAATTTCATACGATAAATTTGGTGACATCATTCTCGTGGATCTAGCTCGTTCCATTCATGAAAAAAGATATTTTGAGTAATACTTTTGTATTTGAACACTAATAGTCATTTATCTGCTATAATAATAACTTACTTCTCCGTCCATAACGCTTGGCGAGATTTTGCGACGAATTTGGCGGAATGTCGCCAACTTGGCGAGTTTTTTAAATGTTGCCAAATTAACGAAAATCTCACCAAATAGATAAAAATGACGCTAAATCAATGAAAGAATATAAGTATCTACTGTAAGAAAAACCTATTCGTTGACTGTAAAGTATTAAATTCATTGCATTATATAAGGAAAGTCATGTGTTGCCTGCATCATTTTTTTTATTTATCTTACTTCTGAAGATTGAAGGTTATTCATTTTTCTTCCTGCAGTCCAGTAGAGACACAAGTTTTCAGCCCATTAGGTGGTAAAGATGGTTTCCGGAATGAGAGATAATTTTCACAGTATTTCAGTTAATAAGTATTGCATTAGTGCCACTCAGTAGGCAGTATGAAGTGTCCTTGCTTATTTTTCTTATTATAAATTTTCTTTCGATTGCATAACAGTTCCTACAAAGTATATAGTTCGCCAGTATAAACAAGAAAAATCAATCATGCTTAAAGCATTGGTTATGAAACACTTTCCAAATTTAATGCAATTTTATTTAAACATCTCTTAAATGCAATACATTCCTCGGTAATATTTTAAAACTTATCACAATACTACATTAATTTATTATATTTTAAAACTTAAACCTTCATCGAAAAAAATGAACTTAATTCAAATTACGGCATTGGAATATAAATTGCCTGCTTTAAACATCTCTAAAATGCGATACATCCTTCGGTAATATTTTTAAAATTATCATAATACTAGAATAATTTATTATATTTGAAAACTTCATCGAAACTACTGAAATTCATTCAAATGACGTCATAGAAAAAATAACACGCCTGGCTCTCTCTATAAAAGCAGAATTTCATTCATAAACATTTTCCCATTCATTTCATTCATCACAGTACTAAAATAACTCATTTTATTTAAAAACTTAAGACCATGGAGCTAAAAGTAATTAAACTCTATGAGTGAAGTTCATCTAAAAAAATCGTCCTTCTCTCTGTAAAATCAATGAATATTTCATTCATATCAGCTATGCAGACTCCATGACCTAAATAACTTTGCGTTAAAGAAATACAGCAAGTCTTATACAACTCATTCTACATATTTTGCTATTTACATTTTGATAAGTGAAAAATAGGCTTCGCTGTAGAAATAATAAAATTTGGATGATCATTTAAACTTAAATATATTGTAATTGCGTTGTTTCAGTATGTAGATGCACAAAATTTAGGCAAAAATAAAGCGGTTTTAGGACGGATACAACACTCAATATGAATTAAAAAGAACTTTAAAAATTAAGATTTTAAGACAAGATTGATGCCATATTTCATTTTGATGTAGGTTACGTGATCTTTTCATATCATGGTCATGTGATCGCTTCATATAAGAGGTGTAATTATTATTTTAATTTTTATTTTAATATCTACTGAATATATTTTGCTGATTTTTTTATATATTTTATGGAATAATTTAAATATTACTTACAATTTTCGAAGCAGTTTGTGACTCTTAAATCCGCTTAAGAAATGTTTGAAAAATTAGGTCCCATAGGGTTCAATGTATTTCAATTTTTCAACCCGGGTTCAATCCAAAACTAATTGGGTGATATTATTTATTTATATTCGCATAAGTCCTACGGACCGACTGAACAACATACTAAAATTTCAAGTTGATTAAGTCATTTTTACGGCAGTTATTGTGCTAATGGACAGGCAGACAGACAGACAGACTGAATGAACAAAGTTATAAGCACTTTTCAACTTTGTTGTAAAGTGTTAAAAATGTGTTCGCCAAGTTTGAACAGAGGAGAATTCGTACTTACGATAGCTTAATTTCTAGACGAACATTCGTATAAATTACCTCAGGAGACCAATTTACTTAAAGAACCTACCTCAAAAGACCACTCAACTAATGTTTATTCCGGTAAATCTGAAAAGGGTAAAAAAAATCTGCTACGATATCGTGAATGGACCATGAATGTTTTGTTAACCTCTCTATTTTCGATTAAATTATTTTAAAACATTTGAATCAATACATTTTGACCAGTTTTCCAATATATTTTTGTTATACATGAGGCGTAATTCGGCAAAAACGTCCAATTTTACTTAATATGATACTAGATCTAGCAATTGAAGCTGTTTGGAAGCATATTTCCCGTATATAGCAATAGACTTCTTAGCTAATCATTAACCCTCTGACTGGTATTTACAGAAATATTCTTTCACGGCGTCTATTTGTCAGTCTATTTGCATTGATTCATTTGCTTTGGTTTCTTTTGTCTCTCAACGATAATCTCTGTGCACACGAGTTTTGATTCGATAAAAACCTATATTTCAAGGTACTCAATTTTACAAAAATCGATGACACCCACTACTGTAAAAATAACAAGGTACATAAATATGCATACTTTTCAAAGATGTAGTATTTCAATGACAGGTTACTTTAAAACATTTGGCACATAATTATCGTTATATTATCGTTTATGATCAATTATATAACTAAATATTGTGTCACACATCGAATTTATTATAAAAAAATCTGAAGTGTACAGCACATGACTTTCCCTGCAGACTCATATTCTCTTTATTTCTTCAATAATTCATTATATTGAGTTTAATTACACAAAATAACACCCAAATTATTTCAAATTACACTGAATTTGCACTTTGATTTAATTTCCGTTCTCATATGGTAACTAGTTTATTTTTAAAGGTGGTGTAGCGAGGATTCGAAAAAGCTAAAATATCTCGAGAACGGCTAGTCCTGGTGCATTGGGGTTGATCTTATTCTTTTGGTCGTTAAAAATTACCTATAAAACGAGCATTTAATAGATATATTTAAGCATACATAGTTTTGTATTTTAAATTTTGAAGATTTTTGCGGACCATTTTGCAAAAAAATGCAAGTATTTTTTTTTTTCAAATCATACCAAAATCTAATCAGTACAAAGATAACTTACAAGTGACTTATCTACCAAATTTTGCAAAATTTGATCTATTAGTTTTTCAACTAGGGTGGATACAGTCAATTTTTGTGGGCCATTTTGAAAAGAAAGGTGGATTATTTTATCCCGAATCATACCGAAAACTAATCAGCACCAGGGTCACACACAAGTGACTTACCAAATTTTATGAAATTTGGTTCATTAGTTTTTGAGTTCGAGTGTATACATAAATTGCGCAGACAGACACACACACAGACGCTAAGGATAGTTTTTTCGTATTCTAGAGGTCCCAAAACGTGTAGATCCGTTGAAAACTCGAGTTGCGATTTTTGGTATGATTCCAATACTTTAACTATACATTACCATGTATTGCAGGGAAAGTAAAAATCTCATGAATCCCATGCTGTTGATAACCATCCTAATTTAAAAGTATTAAAATTTTATACTGACTTTCGATTTCGTTATATAGTTTCATATAGTCTACATATATCTAAATATAAAATCCAATGATACAATAGAAACATCACCTGTTTCACCATAGTACTACAATATCAGTTACTGTACTCTATCGTAAAATATATCCTTTCAATTTTTGATACACTCACAGTTTTAAAAACTTCTTCATTTAGCATATTTTGTAGCCCATTTTTTGTGCAGTGACTTTTCAAGAATATTTATTTTTAAAAATACAAGGTTTTATTCTTTATACACTATTACAGTGTTTAAAAGCAAGAAAATGCTCAAATGAGCAGCCGTCGCTATCCTGGAGCAAGGTTTCTCGGTCATTGTTGCACAGTGCAAGTGATGGGATGGCCACCTGCACTGTGATGGTCAGCTGCAATGGATACTAAACTCCTTAAAACAAGGATTCTGGAACTTTTCTTGTAGAATTATTGTATCTACCAGAACAATGCTAATACAGCACTGGCTGGGAGTTCTCCATATCTCACAATTGCACGTATGAGTGGATAAAGATGGTACGTAAGACTTTAAACACAATCGTGTCGATTTTCATAATGGATCTGTTATCTGCTACTGGGTATTTAGATTTTTTAAATTTATATTTAAAATTGAATTAAAAATATATTGTTGTGATAAGGTAAATTGTCCTTACTAAATTTTAACCAAACAGAATTCCCTTTGATGCCTGCACTTAAGGTGGAGTATGGAAATCTCCAACTATTCTCGAATAAGGGAGAATGAATGCCATAAGGCAAATTACGGCGTATCCTTGACGCCGTATTGTGCACTTCAGCTGCTGCACACTTTGTTATTTTATTTGTGTTCTAATACGGTTCTCATGTTTTCATTATAAATAAAATCTAAAAATCGTAACAATGCAATGGAGCAAAAAAACATGTATACTTCCCATAAAATGATCGAGGTACTAACATCTTACGGCACTGGCACTAATTTATCTCCCAAAAATATTTGTACAAAACTGCTCAGAAAGCTGTCATCAAAAACAGATCTATTTGGTAGAAACAAAATATCTGATCATTTATATGAGGTGAAAAGAAAAACTATCCAAACACTTTTTCCCTCATTCTTTTTATACTTCCACACAAACTGAAGTTTGTTCTGAAACATTAGATAAAAATATGGAACGCATGGAATCTATTCAAATTATTTTGCATGAAGCAATGACGCCTAAGTGAAAGTTGTTTTATTTCAAGAAGTTTGTTCTTCAAGTGTGGTATTAGTGAATAAATGAAACTAGAAAAGTTTTGTATAAGTTTAGCACTTAAACAGATTGAAACTGGAATTTTAATGTGGATTTACATACAGTCAGTGATGAAGCAAAACATGTTTTTATGTTTGAAATAATTCGAAGAGCAACAAATATTGTGAAAATTCTGACAGAGAAATATTAATGTGTTACAGAAAGGAACTAAAAAAATTCGAGTAACTAGAGAAATTTAAGTCATAAAAACACTAATGGCTGACACACAAAAAATCACATAATTTTTGGAGTCAAGATATACATTAGAAACATATACAAATTTCTGAAACTAGCTGTAAAACGAAGTGCTTCGAAATACTTAATAAATTATGCAACTCAGATGCCAGATGACGGAAGACTAGGTAACAAGGGGCATCTAGTAGTGGCCCGCTCTATGCACTCTAGTTGACCAAATTTTGTGATAAATAATAAATGATTAGATCTATCTTCAAAAATTTAGAAAATAAACGCAGTCAATCATTCAAAACGTAGATTGACTGCGTAGACAAAAACAGATGGATTGACTGTATAAACAAATATTTTGGTGTTTGCAAAACTAAGAACTGGTGAGCTATTGCCGATAATAGGTCAAAACTGAAAAAAATTATCGGAAAGGCCAAGGCCGATACCGGGCTGTCGAGCCAATAAGGCAGAGGCAGACTATATTCTGGCCAGAAAAAGAAAAGCTTTGCAGTGACTGCCCTGTAATGTGAATCAACGCTGAGTGTGACTTGAGGAGCCACGAAAAGACGGTCTTGAGCATCGGAAACGATGGTTTGTGGGTGGACATACACTCCCAACAACAACAAAAAAAATGCAACTCCATGAAAGAGAAAATAAAAAGTGGTGTTAAGAAGCACACAGGCAGAGATGGTATATATAAATAAGTGATGTTAATTCCAGAACGATAACGCAATACATTAATGACATAGATAGGGTGATCAGTAGGTAGTCGGACCAAGCAACAAACAAGCATAAAATGGCCATACAAGCAGTAAACCGTCGAAGAACAGACACAATGAAAGTGTGGATAGTTTCAAGAGGGATAGATGACCATGTGCCTTCAACAATCCTCCGCAGGTCGTCCTCTGTTTGAGGCTGCAGAAGGGCAATCAAACAACGGCCAATTACGCCCCATACATGCTCGATGGGAGAGCGATCTGGAGTCAGCGGAGGGCAAGGAAGCGCCTGGATACTTTGCAAGGCTTATCTGCTGATAGTTGCTGTGTACTGTTGGGCGTTATCTCGCTGGGAAACAGCATTTTGCAACCGTTGAAGATAGGGCAGTGCAACCGACAGCAGCACCTCATCTACATATCGTCGAGCTACCATTGTGCTCCTGTTAAAAAACCGGAGGTGAATAGCTATCAAAGTTGATGTCACCCTAAACCATGATGCTGCGCTGTCGAATAGTAGGGCGTTCAATAACCGCTTCAAAATTGAATCTGTTTCCACGTCCCCTCCTGACTCTCACACAGCGGCTGTCATTTAACAAACAGAACCTAGACTCCTCGCTAAACACTACCCTGTCCCATTCTGTCTTCCAAAAGACTAGAGCCCGACACCATTGCAATCTTTCAAGCCGGTGTTTTGTCGTCAATGGCAGTCTTCGTAAAAGACAGTTTGCGTGCAAGCCGCTTTCGACCAACCGTCAAGAAACTGTTCTCGCTGATATTGGAGCATCCAATGTACCCTGCAAATTCTGAGGGATGTCGACAGGCGTCGTTTGTGGGGCCGCCACTGCATTCCTTCAAATGCGTCAATCAACTCGTGCTGACGTAGGTTTGGATGGACCTGTAGCACTGCGACGATTTACATGCCTTTCGTCAATCCATCATCTCCGAATCCTTTGCATAGTGGACACATCTACACCCGTTTCAATTTCCTCCGCAATACGCCGGTACGACCACCCAGCCGTGCGTAGGTCTAAAATAAATCCTCTGGTATGATTGTCCAAATGCTGAAACGGACTTAAGCTTCGTCGGTCAGGCATATATTCATCACTACGTGTCTTGTGAAATGAAAGACAGTTTTGAAAATGGGTTCCCGTAGGCAACAGTCAGTGACAACTGTTGGCTCATCCGCCGTTTCCATCCCTTTTACCCCGCGCTCTAATCATGTGACCTACTCGCATTTTAGATTATTTGCATACATCGGCCAGCTGCGTTTGCCTCGCAATTTGCATAATTATGCGGCCAAAGCTTCATGGTATTGCATTTTCTATGTCGGGTAGCATTGTAAATGTTAATAATTCTATTCTGACTTCTTAATTTTCAAACAGTGTCTTCCTCGGAGAAAAAAGAACCTAAATTTAAATAACAGCAGTTATAAATAGCAATGCATACCACAGTTCTGAAGGAATTAATATATTTGTCAACCTGCATAGCTAATTTTTATCAAGAATATTATATATCGTATTGAAAATTATGTGATTAGCATATGAAGGTACTAAGAAAATTTTAATAGCGGATAAATCAATATACATGAGATCGTTATTCCCAAGGTTGATTGTATTTATTTATTTATTTATTGCATTTTGCACAGTGCTTGGATTTATTATCTAATTAAAACTCTACTTTATAAATGAAGCATTTTTGTTGTTGGTAATTTAAGCAAAGTATACTAGAACTGATATTCTAACAAATAATCTCACTAATAATTGTGAGGATAGGTGTTCAAACAAAGAGACAAGTAGACGTCCTTTAATACAAATATTCATGCATATATAATATTATCCGCAATTACAATTGTGTTTGAAATAGTGAAGTAAAATTTTATACTAACATACTCTTATGCGTTTATACCATTTCTAACGGATACGATGATCTACAACTGAGACGAATAAATAGTTATTTCTTTCACTTATTCTGAGACAGAAAAATGTTCTGCGAGTAAATAAAGCTGGGCACAAATTCCCTCTGGTTTGCAAATTGAAGTGAATCAGAAAATTAACTTTTGTTGTATGATCTGTTTTTATTAAAGAGATTTATTCTACATTTCTTTTCCTCTGAAAATAATCTTTATTTTATGAAGATATTTCTAAGAGTTATTTTCAACAGTCAATTATTGACAAAAAGAGGATTATAGAATTATTTCAAATCCCTTTGACACTCCTTCCCCGCCATACAACTCTGTAGATAGATCTTAGAGACTGAGTATATCAGGACTGTGTAGAGAAGTGATAGATTCGATTTAGGCCCCACCCTTCTTCATCCACGCAATTTCCGTTTAAAGATATTTTAATTCCTCCAAATGACGCAAAATACAGTAACAATATTTCGATTCCAGCTACTCATCAATCATTGATTAGAAATCACATTTAATCAAAATCTGATGGGCATTTCTAAAGTGATGCACTTTTAAACATTTTGACATTGAAAAGACTCAAGGGAGACACGCTCGCTTCGATCCAAGGATACAAAGCAGACTATCCTTTCAGAAACGCTTCCATTTCATATTGTATCGAGGCTAAGCTGAATGCTTAACTCCCAATAAGAACCACGTTCGAGCGAATTTATGGCAATGAGTAACGCCAAATTGTATGATAAAATAGAAGTAAAACGATAAAAATTTAGAATATACTGTAAATAAAAACAATAAATTAAATGCAGATAAAAAGTGCAATTCTTATTTCCTTGTTTCTGCATCTTTTGACACACTAGGGTTCGCAAGTATTCAATAGAGTAAACGTTTTCGTCATTTGATGTTAAGAACTTGGCGTGTTCACACTTAAAATTGAAATAGAGACGCATTTATTTTCTTTTATTATTTTATTTATACAGTAATTTGTTATAGTTCAAAGCAGCGTTTATATTTAAACTTCTATTTATCTACACTGCTTGACTCTATAGTCCAAAACTCCCCGTTTTAAAAATAAGGCTTCTCAAATCTTAACAATTCAACTGACGTATAAAAAGATATGCCATACGTAAAAAGAAAGAAGTTCTTGCATTCATGTAATTTATTTCCACAAAATATTGATACAAAACTGCTCTGAAAGCTTTCATCAAAAAGAGATCTATTTGGTGTAAACAAAAAACTATCTTGCTGCACTGATCATTTATCTGCCGAAAAGAAAAACTATCTGAACACTTTTTTACCGTTTGTTTCTGTTTTGCTTTCACAAGTTCGTTCTGAAACATTCGATAAGAAAATGGAACTTATTGTATCTATTCAAATTACTTTGCGTGATACAGCGACGCCCCAAAAAGTTAAAGATATTTTTATTCTCGAAAAGTTTTATTCCGGGAGAATTTTTATTGATGAGTTGTAACTAGAACAATTAATAGTTTGCTGAAGTTGTACTGACTCGTGAATCAAATAAGTTTCTTTATTTATTGTATATATATATATATATATATATATATATTCATAAATTCATAAACACCGTTATAAAAAATTCCTACCCGCCCAATCTTATTTTTTCTTTTATTAAAACACATTTTAAATTTAAATTCAAAAACTTGCAACAATTACAGCAACATATTGACAAATCATACTCTAGCATTTCTAAATAATTCATAATCTTCATGTTTTCTTCGAACAGTTAAACCATTCGTATAATTCACTTTAACCTGCTTTGAGAAAACTGCTTAGTCAGTAACAAAAAATTCACTGTAACCTGTTCTGAGATGATTGGTAATACACATGCTTTTCCAGAAGTACCACAGTACTAGGGGTAGATATATTTTCATTATATTCTTTTGATATTACTTTATAATACTTTGCATCCTCATTACAATAATTAGCCACAAGCTGGTGTAACAGAATATTTTATATTCATGTTTGATTTTTTTGTGTATTTGATACACTTTGTCTTTTCTTCTACGTCGGGCCGTTTACATTATTTCTGTAATACATTTTACAGTTGTGTAAACAGAAACGTAGAATCAGCATTAATGAAACATGCATGGCCCTTGATAACGTACATGGTTTCAGAAATGCTTTTCATATTCATTTTATTCCTTTTATATTCTCTTGATTCCATTTATTCAATTTCCAAACTTCTTGCATAGCTCATCGTGCTACACTAGGCTTCTGATTTGCAATTTTTTTACCTTTACCTACAGTTTACAAGCAATTTTCTTTGGTATTTCTCGGGTATCTATATATTACAATTAATCATAAAAATCTTTAATTATATATATATATATATACATATATATATAACCTTTTTTGGCGGACAGACCGTGAAATATTTTGCCGTCACGTTACGTTGCCCTAACGCACCACGGTGGAGGGGGGCAGATCACATTACACCTTTAATGGACACCATAACAGTCATATATGCAGGAGAGATTCGAACTCACAACCTGACAGAGCATGATGAAACGTTTGACTTACACTCTGTCAGTTACTGGACCGGCTTTATATTTATTTTTGTTTCAGTTGGTTTCTCTAAAAATGGATTGTCTAATTCATTCATGATATGGCTAATCAAATTCAACAGTAATAGCCATCGATCTTCCAGTGCAATATCATGCAACCGTGGATTGGCAGTATGTGTACTTAATAACACTATTTTAACCAAAATTGCGTTTGGTAAAGCTTAAATATATTTTCCCAATATATTTTATTCTAACTCTCACTAAGAAAGTAGCAAAAATACTTTATACAAGTTAAACACTTTTATTATCATGAAAAACATACTAGTTGATCCGAAATATCGGCTACATCAAAAGTTAAAATCGTATAATGTACCAAGAAATTCAAATTAGCACTAATGTACCCTAAACGTTATATCGGAAATATTGTCTGCAGTACCTAATGCAGCAAACGATCATTAGCAGATTCCCCTTTTTGTATCAAACAAGGTACGATTCTCCTTATTTTATTTTAGAGGAGTATTTCTAGCTTTCTAACTATCCTTAAGAGAACCTAACTACCCTTAACTATTCTTAAGTACTAGTCAACCTTAAGAGAGTAGCATTGAAGAATTTCACCCATGCTCCAAATTTCCTAACAAATCAAAAATTACGACATGGAACGCTTAATGAAAACTGAATCTGTTGCAGAGAAATCGAGAACAGGCAGGCCTATAACTCAGGAAAAACTCTCTAAAATAGAAACTGCGTTGCTGACATTCTTCAATTAACTAACTGTTTTGAAGCTCTTCAAGGGCACTCTCATAAAAATGCTAGCAAAATTTTGTTCTAAAGAGAAAACCCTCTCACACTGAAAAACGCAATATTTTTGATAAATAAAAAATATAGGTCTGTAATTATCATGTGGCAAATTAGGAACATGAAGGATATGTTGATATAATTTTGAGGGTATTTTGATCCACTTAAGTGGAAAACGTTCTATTGTTTCAATCATTCAGTACATTATATTTATTAAAATTATAAAATGAGATTTATAATTTGATACGTTTGATCACCTGTTTTATAGAATATTATAATGCATTCGCATGTATCCCATAATTCGTTATATACAATATTTTAATGCACTCGCATGTATCACTTAATCCGTTATATAATCTTCTTTTCTTATACTTTCTTTCCATGTGAAACATATTTCCCTAGTTGTATTAAAATATAATGAATAATGGCACTGAAAATTAATTGCTTTGGATCCTTATAAAAAATTGTGATACGAGCAAGCAAAACCCTTCAGACCAAAATATTTTAATCCCAGCAAAATTTTTCGCTTAGAGAAGATGCTCTGTTTATCATGGTGTACAGTAAACTTCGAAAATATATGCAATGGAATATCTAGGATTTTCTTTGCATTACTTTTACATTCATGCAAATAGTATTTTTAAATTGATACATTTCACATCTTAGAATTTCTATGAAATAACCATATCAATTCCGAATATGAAAAGAAGTAATCATTAACTGCCAACTACCTTATTTATTTCCCGGAATATTGACACAATACATCACTGAAAGTGCTCGTTAAATGTATATTTATTTGGTAAGAACTGAAAGTATCTGCTGTGCTGATCATTTATCTGGTGAAGAAAAAAAAAACTATCTAAACACTTTTTCTCTCCCTTTTTTATGTTTCCGCACGAACAGAAGTTTGTTTTGAAACATTCGATAAAAGATGGGGGCGTATTGCATCTATTCAAATTATTCCGCGTGAAGCAGTGACGCTTAGAAAGTTAGAGACAAGAGGAACTTTCAAGAAGTTTATTTTGAAAGTTGTTGTTTTGTTGGAAAATAAATATATTTGGATATTAAAACAATTTTTTTGGGCGGTGGTTGAACAAGTGATTCTAAAAGTAACATTAATGCTTATGTAAGTAAAATATTTACTATCTATAACGTGAGTATAAAAAAATGTTTTAGACTGATTTTGAAATGATGAAAGCAAATTTTTAGAATAATGTGCTGAAGATTAAACAAAAGCAATATGTTTATTGTAATGCTGTGTTTTAGTTTGCATTGATATGCAAAATAAAAGGCAAATGTGAAATTTTAGAAATAAGTGCTATACTACGATTGATTCTGAGCGCCAGATAATAAAATGTAAAGTTGTCTAACACTGGCAGGAGGCGATATGTCCACTGATTTGACATTAGATTAGTTAGAAAATTTATTAGTGGCATAGCATGGGATGGCTGCGTGTATCCAAAAATATGACGACATTCAGCGCTTGGAGGAATTGAGAAAAACAGATTTCACAGCAAATGAGCTTCGGCAAGAAGTAACGTTAAACTGTGTGCCGCCGATGACGGCCCAGTGCAATACAGCTCAAAGAGCAAGGTGAAGATACATCATGATGTCATAGTGATTTATGACTGTACGAGTGTGAAACACGACATTTTTCTGTTGTTCCCAAAATCATTCTCTTTCGGAAGCCATTTTTATTCCGAGGTTTTAATTCTGTACGAGTTTGCACTTTTCATGCAGAAAGTGTGGGATCTCGCTTCGGCAGATGTTCCGAAGATAATTTCTTATTACTTTATTTACCACACGGAGCAGTGGTTCCGCTTCTGCAGGCGATGGCGCGAGGTTGCCGCACAAGCCGTTGGATGCTACATTTAATTTCGTGCAAGAAGTTGAAGGTCGAGGCGACCTATATTGCCATTTTTCACAGTAGAGGGGCTCTCTTGGCCCTGAGTTTTCGTTGGAGAAGGAGCTCTTTATTTCTCGCTCTATTTGTTCGACAAAAAGGAATGTATGACCCAATGGTCATTTTTGTGTTTTGGATTATAACTTTGATTTAGAAGGAATCTTATAATCCGTGTGGCCCAAGACAATTACTTTTATTTCAAAATTTACTAATTTATCATTTATTTATTTCAGATCTAATTTCGGAAAATTCTGAATAGTTGACAAAGAAGTCGAGCTCGATGACATCCGGTATGACTAGCAGTTTCGAAGAGATCCTAGATTACCCCAACCAAGTTTGCTAAGTCTCGAGATTTATTTGGTTGTTCTACAATAAAGACGAGTGATTACAGTCAAAGTGTTTGGATTATTTCCACCAAGATCGTTGAGTGAGATTCTCGACTACAAATCAACCTGTGCGTTTTTGTGATCATCCTTTACAGTGCTGTTGAATTCAGGTATTCAGTGTTAGCCGCGCCGCTCTAAATGAGAGCATTTATGGTCTTGAAAAGTGTCTGGAACCGATATATGGTTCTGTTATTTTGAAGAATTACATGAAGTATAATCCTATTCAATATTTAAATTTCTCGAGATAAATGGTTTTCAGATTAATTTCTATGAAAATGTCGTGTTAGTTTGTGTGAAAATATATTATTACATCGAGAGATCGGATCAATACATCTTCCTTGAAGTGCAAAGGCCAAATGTTGTTTTTAAATATTTAATACAGAAAATGTCTGGAATTATCTTCAATGTTTCTATATTTTCATAAATATATATATTTAAAATAAAAAGAGTTTTTATGATTATTTTTGACTCATGTTTTCCCAACCTGACCTTTGTGTTACTTTGCTGTGTGCCTGTGTGTCCAGTTTGCATTTTGTAAGCCTGGGCAGCCGGATCTGAGGTTATTGCCAAACACAACGCTAATGTAAGTAAACATACTTAGTATCTAATTTATTTCTGTTTGTGTGATCCTTGGAAGGGGGCTTAATTTCAGATTTTCACTCTGCCCTCCTGTCCTTGGATACACATTCTGGTGCACATAAAAGGAACTTGTTTATTTCCGTCACACACTAATTTTCCTGTGTGACACGGTTCCTGTGTGACAATATCCTGCCTTTGTTGGATAACTTTACATTTTATTTTCTGGCGCTTAGTATCAGTTTTAGCATATAGTATATGTACTTATTTCTAAAACGTCAACTATAGCTTTTATTTTACATATTAATGCACTAAATTAAAATCTCGTCATGACATTTATATGTGAGACATATATTGCAGATACATAAGTATGAAATGCACTGAAATGTAAAAAATGATATCAATACTATCAGTATTTAAAGGCTTGCGATTGTGTAAATATCTATGTCCATAATTCTTTCCACTACTTCGTGTTTCCCAGAATTGTGCAAAATGTCTAATGAAAACATAATTTACATAGAAATACATATATAGTGTCTCAAAGTAATAAATGGTACGTTTCAGTAGTACGATACGTTTAGTAGTACGATAAATTTTTAGTTTGAACCAAATGTAATGAAATTTGGTGGGTAGCTTTGAAATAGCCCTCCATAAATTTAGTCTAAGTTTCGAGTTTTCAAGACCAGGGGTTGTCGAGATATTGATGGAAAACGAAACATGTTCCTAGGAGTTCTACTCTCTAAATCCATGACTCTCAACAAAAAAGATTGGAAATAGTTGGTTTAAAACGTGAAATTCAACTAAATCTCTGAGTTTTGTGGGAGTTAATTCAACGTATTAGCCACTTTAGAAAATCACAGGTTTGAGATATGAATTTAAATGGAAACTATCACCATGGTTTATTTCTCACAGGCTTACTCAACAAAGAAAAGTATTAAGAAATCACAAAGAAGATCAATCATGCATAAAGCATTGATTACGAAACACATTACAACTTTAATTTTATGTAAACATCTCTAAAATGCGATACATTCAGCAGTAATAAATCATAATACTGTAATAATTAATTATATTTGAAAACTTAAAAACTTCATCGAAAAAAACGAACTTGATTGAAATGTCGTCATCCAAATATAAATTGCCTGGCTGTCTACGGCTTTTTACGGCAGTTATCTATATATATAAAGAAGAAAAGTGTGTATGTATGTATATATGATCCACCATAACGGGAGAATGGCTGAACCGGATTTGATGAAATTTGGTAGGTAGTCTTAAAATCACCCCACTTAAAACATAGGCCAGGTTTCGAGTTTCTACTACCAGTGATTTTCCAGATATTAGTAAAAAACATCACTTTTTCGTTTCTCTCATCCTCAAAAGAGAACGGCCGAACCAAATTTAATGAAATTTGGTGGGTAGTAAATTTGGTGGTATGCTTTGAAATAGTCCTCCATAAATTTAGTCTAAGTTTCGAGTTTCTAAGACCAGGGGTTGTCGAGATATTCATGGAAAACGAAACATGTTCCTAGGAGTTTTACTCCCTAAATCCATGATTCACAACAAAAAAGATTGGAAATAGTTGGTTTAAAACGTGAAAATCAATTGAATCTCTGAGTTTTGTGAGAGTTAATTGAACGTATTACTTACACACTTTTGAAAATAGCAGGTTTGAGATATGAATTTAAATGGAAACTATCACCCTGGTTTATTTCTCACAGGCTTACTCAACAACGAAAAGTATTCAGAAATCACAAGAAAGATCAATCATACATAAAGCATTGATTATGAAACACATTCCAACTTTAATTTTATTTAAACATCTCTAAAATGCGATACATTCAGCGGTAATAAATCAAAATACTGTAATAATTAATTATATTTGAAAACTTAAAACCTTCATCGAAAAAAACGAACTTTATTCAAATGACGTCATCGAAATATAAATCGCCTGGCTCTCTACGGCTTTTTACGGCAGTTATTGTGTTAACGGACAGACAGGAAGAACAAAGTCATAACCACTTTCCAACTATGTTTTAAAGTGTTAAAAATGGTTATTTAATTATCAGCATTTTATGAGGAAGATTTTTTCTTATGCTGCTAAGACTTATATAATGCAATGATTTTTGTTTTCTTACATAATGCAATGAATTTACATCTTTCACAGTGACAAAACAATGTATACGATTCACGGTCCTATATGTTCAGGTGTAATTTTTATCACAGTTTTATATGGTAAATCCCGAGAAACTACGGGTATTCGCTGCTAGTGCATTTATAGAAGACATTGCACCTAATTGAATAGTGACTAAATTTGCTCTACGAAGAACGATGATCGGATAACAAAGAGTGGGACTTTTTTTTCACAGCTTTACATTAATTATTTTTATATATCTCTTTTCTCTATTCTAGATTAAAAATGTAAACAAAAATGATATATTTTATGCAGTTTCATCTCAACAAAAATGCCTTTAACTGAGTTGTATCATGCATCAAATACAAAAATGTTTTGAAGTTTAATTTGCTGGGGAGAAATATTTCATATAGACTTAAACAAATGGACACAACTCTCAAAAAGATTGATTACGGCTCAGGAATGTCTAGAACATGTAATTCGATCAGAAATTGACAATTGTATTTAGACTCAATTGTAATAAATCCCATTTATATTTTGTACTAGCAGTATACCCGTTCTTCGTACGCAGGATATCACATAAAGAAACTTAAATTTCACAATCATGTGCAAATTCCTATAGTATAATAATTACACTTTTAATCAAAATATTCTGTTAAAATATTTAATTTAATGCTCCTAAAAAGCAATTTATGAATTTCTGTTCCCGCTACATAAAATTATCTTCATGGGCAGATCTGAAGAATAAAATATCCTGGCCCTTTTTGTAAGAAAAGTTACAAAAAATATGGAATTGAATCAATATATGCAAAATAAAAGTGTTATAATTGTGTGAGACCCGTACTACTTGTATTAGCGAATATTAGAAGATATAAACTGTATTAGTAGATTACATGCATAAATTGAAAATATCAATAAACCTGCAATCATTAAACCTGAAGGCAGTAATTAATTCCAATATATGCCAAAATGCAGGTGCTAAAGTTATATGGGAAGATATAATCGTACTACTTATAATATCGTAGATTTGAAGATATGTCCGAATGTTAGTAGAAGATTACCCGCATTACAACATGAGTCTCAAATATATTTGCCAAAATAAAACAGATGATGTAATAAATTGAAAATAAATAATCCCTTAATCTTCATACCAGAACGACGTACTTAATTCCACTATATGCCAATATATTCAAAATATATGCCATTATAACTGTGTTACTTATATTCTCGTAGAAGGTTCTATAGAAGGTTTGGCGGCATTTTGATCAATTTAGCGACATTTTAAAAGATTGCCAAATATATCGTCAAGTGGGACTGTAGAACTGACAGCCCCACTTGGCGACAAATTGATGAATCATCACAATACTATCCCCTAACCAAACACAATAAATTTCATTTATGTAGTGCAATTATATCACTTTCAAGATAATTTTATGGATGAACAAGCATTTTTATCAATTTGGGGACATTTTAAAAATTCGCTAAATGTGTTACTAAGTAGGACGTATGATCTGACAGACAAATGCTAACTAAACATCATATCAGTACTCTCTTCGAACAAAACAAAATTAATTTCATTGATTGCTTCGTTTCTATCAATTTGGCAACATTTCCGTCAATTTTGGCAACATTTAAGGAAAGAACTTTGAACGTAACTTTGAACGTAACATTCGTAACTTTGAATTTGCAGATCTGAAAGAAACATCCTGATCTTGTTTGTATATACTAAATGAAAACACTAAAATTGTATTAAAATATAATATACCCATTCTACTCTTTCTCTACTTCAACCATAGGCTAAATGAATATATTGGCTAAACATATTATTTGAGTTTATTAGCTAAACACAATATATAAACTTAAAAACTCTTTGCCGAAATAAATGAAAGTGATGTACGCAGTCCGCAATTAATATAACTAAAAGAAAAATCAAACCGTTTATTTATAAGATATATTTTTATATCAATTTATTTAATATTCAAATCGGAAAAATTATAATAAACATTAACAAACCCATTTAATTTAACTTCGTTGCCGAGCAACATGATGTATCATGATAGAATGCTAAAAATTAATTAACCATTTTGATTTCTTAATACTTTTCATCGTTGAGTATAAGCTTGTGAAAAATAAACCATGGTGATAGATTTTCCACTTAAATTCATGTTTTGAAATATTTCATGATTTCAAAAAATGACTTTTTAGTGCAAAAATATGTGACTAAACTCAGAGATAAAGTTTTAAATCACTTTCAAGTCCAACGGACGATTTCCATCCTTTTCATTTGGAGGAACCATGGAGTTAGTGAGTAGAACTCCTAGGAAAATGTTTGGTTTTTCATTAATATCTCGACAGTCCCGGGTCTTAAAAACTCGAAACTTAGCCTAAATTTAAGGAGGTTTATTTCAAGCCTACCCACAAAATTTCATTAAATTCGGTTCAGTCGTTCTCTCGTGATGATGAGACAAACGAAAGTTTCATTTTTCACTATTATCACGAGAATGACTGGAGATAGGAACTCGAAACATGGACTAAATTTTATATGACTCTATTTCAAGGTTATCCACAAAATGCCATCAAATTCGGTTCAGCCGTTCTCCCGTGATGTCGGGACAAACAGACAGACAGACAGATAGACAGACAGACAGACATATTTTCAATTTTATTTATATAGATTGATAGTAAGTAAAACTTATCTTATAATACCTTTTCCTCAAACAAGATTGTACTGTTAAATGATTTTTTACTCACAAAATTACCAGGTCTCTTAAATGGTAAAGTCATTTAACAACACAATACTTACATTACATTGTTTACAATTATACAATTATATTTTAATATGCCATACCAATTTATATTGTACCAAATTGTCCTCAAGATACACAAGAATTAATATACTTTTAATAATTTTTTACTCACTTAAGTAAATAGCTTCTTAAGAGGGAATCTCTCACTACATATTCTCCAATATTATTTGCAATTGTAAAATGATATTTATTAGGCATAAATACACCTTTATTTTAATTTCAGTTTTCAGATCCCCGGATTTAATTAATATTTTTTTAAATAAAATATAATTTTTATTTTTGGTATTAAATATTAAATCAATTTTATTAACTTTATTTCCACACAACACTGTATGCAATAATAAAGTGACATGGACTTAAGTGTTGAAGCCATTTATTGATACAATGCTTACATTACACCTTTCCCAAAACAGCGTCTGAATCGGAAGAGACGCAAGTATTGTTTAATTGACCGCATTAGCGGTGATTTCCAGGGTCTAAGGCTATAGGGAAATGGATTTTATGGTACGTTAGATAGAGGAACAGCACCACTAATGGCATTTGGAAAAGTTTTGATCCGGAATCTTTGCTTTTAATGGTTTAACGTTACTCATACTGTTCAATGTGATTTCTAAGTTGTACTTTTAATGGATCACTTTCCATAACATTAAAAGGAATTAAATGAAATATTGATAAATTCGAATTTTTGTGATTGCATTACAGAGGGTAACAAAGGAAATAAAAGATATTTAATAATATGTCTAAACGGATTTAAAGTAGAATTTTCATTTCAATAATATTAAAATCTGTTGAGTATTGTTTTGAACATGTTCTACAGCAGTTTATAGAACATTTATCTTCTTATCACGTCATTTTGAGTATATTTCTCATATTTTTCTAAATATGTTTGGGATTTTTACAATATTTGAATTTCCATTTTAGGAAAAAAATTATATCCTTTAAATCCATAAACTTTATTTATTTATATATACATCTAGCATTGTACGTTTGAAACTTTTAAGATTAATTATATAGGAATTGAATATTGTGATGATTAATATTCACCAATCATTGATTATATATATCATAATATTCATCAACCATTGATTGTTCACATATTTTTGGAACATAAAAAGGTATAAGGACAATCAATGTAACAGTTAATAATGTATATATTTATATATATTCAGGGTGTATTTAAACGGAAAGTAGTTGGTAGCCATTATCATATGTAATACTAATAAGAGGCGTAGTTCAACGATTTCGGCAAATAACATATACTCCTCCTTTTACTTCTTTGATGCTAAAGCCTTCCGCAGGACTCCAGCACTCTAGTAATGCGTCGTCTCCATCGTCAATGCGGCTCCATCAACCGGCTGTAAATTGTACTTTATGACGCTGTTCATCTGACCATATTTTGCAAAGCATTCCTCTGAGAACACTCTTGATTAGAAATCGGTCACATTTTGGGGGATATACGTTTTGGGATCTTCTAGGTATCGGAGTCATCTAATTCTACCAGCTTCTATAAGAGAAACGTACATTGAGTGGTTAAATTATCATGACCACCAGGCCATTTTAAAAGTAACCGTCCTGCAGATATTGCTGACGTCATTTCTCTGAAACCGTGTAAAAGAATAACTGAAGGTATTCAAAGATTCATAAAGTAAATTGCTCAAGAAATTATTCGTAAATTAAGTCAGCGGCCTAGTCAAAGTTGGCCTAGTCCCAGTCCCCAGGCTGGAAAAAATCCCATCTTCTTATTGGGGATAGAAATATAGATTTTTGAAAGTAGAAAATTTAGGATAAATGGGGGCTCTTCATCGCTGCATTTGAGAAATCTAGGCTCCATATTAAAAACCGCACTTTAAAGGGGGAGATTTCGTTAATTGATCACAACTGCTATAATAATGTGGGTCATTTGATATATTACTGAAATGCATTACTTATTAATTCTGCTATCTCTTCTTGGGTTTAACAACATAAAACCACCTTCAATAATCCTATCGGATTATAAAATGGTCGAATTGCGATGGTCAGTAATCAGTTTTTAGAATTGGCAATGCCAAAAATAACAGCTTCCAGCTTTTTAAAATTAACTATTTAACATTTAAAAATTTGAACTTTCACGCGAACATTGGATGTTAAAGAACGAGAAATGCTACAAAATTATTTTTATGGAATAGTTTTTAAGTTAATAAACCAATACATGGATTCAAATAGAAAAGATTTTCGATCTATGATTTATTATGCCTTTCGACAAGGGTTGACACAAAGGGGCGCGACAGCCCAGTGGTTAGCCCGCGGGGATTGTAATCGGATGACCCGAGTTCGATTTTCTCCTCTGATTAAACTGTAGCTGTGTTCACGCTGTGTACGATCACGTTAAGCATGTGGGTTCGTAAGTCTTTCCCAGAGGTTGGTGGTAGGGGAAGAGAGGTTCGGCCCCCATGTGGATGCCTCCCTCACTGGGTTTCGATCTAAATTGGGAGGAACTTCCTGGTCGTCCAAACATTCACCTTACACTTTCGAGTAGATCGGATGGTCTGGGTCGAAGGGAGGAAGGGGGGTTGGCACTAAGGTGGGATAGTCCAGAGGTTAATATCGAGGGGATTGTAGTTGATCGATCCGAGTGCGATTCCCAGCTCAGCCCCAACAGCCCCAATGGTCCCTGGAATTACTGGCACGTTAAATATGTGGGTCCGTAAATCCTTCCGAGAGGTCGGTGGTAGGGGAAGGAGGGTACGGTCCCTGTGGATGTCACCCCCACTATTTCTCTTGCGCTTGCAAAGGCTATTCGAAGGTGCGTATCTTGTAATCAGTTTTATGTTGCATTAATATCCAATATGTGCATAAATACGTTACTCGTGTTTTCTTTTCTATTAACTATATCTCTTGCAAATAACTATTTCGGAAGAGTTTATTCTTAAATAAAATGTCTAAAACAGTGGAAAAGAATTGTGTGGAATAAAATTTTACTCGCAACCACTTGCATTATTCAAATTGCAATGACCAACAATGAGTTGTCCCATACCATTTTAACTGTACATACGAGTACATTACTTATGCACTGGATAAAATAATTGTTTTTGTATTATGGCAATTCAAAACCAGTCAATGGACACATTTAACTTTTCCACGTATTTTAAACCCAATGCAATCAATTGTGTCATGCGTTTGGTCCTATAGAAAAATATCAATAAGGTATAAATACATAATGAAAATTAATTTTTTGTTAGAAAAATAGACGACTAAAATTAATTAGCTTTCACTAAATTATTATATTCTATGTTCAACTATGCAACTATATAAAACAAATACATCGCGTTCTCTCTCTGAATATAGGAAATTGTTCTTCAATTTATTATTTAATTAGTTTTTTTACAAATATACATACAAATATACAGTCGAAGAAATAATTAAAGCAATATTTAATTTATGTTTGTTTAGAGTATTTATGCTTATTTACTTATAAAATAAATATAATTTGCATTAGAAATTAATTGCAATGAAATAGAATTGTTTAACTACTTCGACTGAAATTCAATTTTCTGACAAAAAACGAAAGTTTATCATTTCGTATTCTTTATAATGCTCAATGGAATACATTTATGTGCTTTCTTACTTAGCAAATGAATACCATACAGACGATAATTTTGTAAACATGCATTTTACATTTTGTTGCATCTATTTTGGTTTTGTATGCACTAACTCAATATTTTGAGTCGTTTTAATTTTAGGACACTTTCGCTCAACAGTGTTTTAATATAGAAATTGATACAGTACGTTTTTAATCAAAATACACAAAAATATTTTATGCACTAAAATGATTTGAAATTCTTGTTATTTTTAATTTGTAAGTTTTTCATTATTTAGGCAAGTTTATGCAAGTAGCAATATTTTAATTAAATTCACTTTTACATATCCAGAAATTATTGCATAGAGAAATGTTTATATAGAAAATTTATTGTTCATCTATTATCTAAACAGTTCTAAATTTCCAAATTTATAAAAAAGAAAATTTATGTGATTGACTGGCAAATAGCTGACGTTAGTACGTGGTACATTGCAAAAAGCAAAGAGTATAAATAATTTAATTAGGTCAATATTAAAGGAACGGTGGACGTTGAAATGAGCAATAATCGGTCAAAAAAAGTTTTAATATGTAAAATTATTTTACACATTTAATATTTGCTTACGGGTGGGACAGCGTCAGTTCCAAACGAAGAACCTCCCAAAACGACAGGAATTTGACATACCCTATCCCAAACAGTTCGACCCCCTTTGCAGGCATTGGCGCGCTTGGAATTGGCACCTGCAATGCTTCTGTCAGCGATTTCCATGGACGCCAATGCCTGCAAAGGGGGTCGAACTGTATGGGATAGGGTACGTCAAATACCTGTCTTTTTGAGAGGTTCTTCGTTTGGGATTAAAGCTGTCCCATCCGTAAGCAAAAGGTTGAATGCATTTTTTTCGAAACGGAATTTTCAAAGGTTTTACATTTTTAAAATGCTCCATGCTTCTTAATTTTTATCTGAGATGCATGGAATTTGGCAAGAAGATACCTCTCATACTTTTTAATGAAACTGAGTATGTATTTTAGAATTGGACTTTATTAAGGTAATTAAAAGTGAATAAGAACCTAATTAAATGATAAAATTAAGTTTTAATGCAGAAAAAAATATTTTTAAAAAATTAATTTTCTAAGGGATTTAAAAATGAATACCCGAATTTATTCATAATGTGTTTCTGAGTGATAATAATGTAAAATTAATCAAAAATGTGAACAAATGGTACGCAAGGAGCATTTTCAAATTTTCGTTAAAAAAATTAAATAAGAAAAAAACAAAATTATAATAAAATTAAAAAAAAATAATGGTATTGTATATAGTAATGTTAAGAGGCATATTTATACAAATTTTCACGTTTCTAAGTCAGTAAATAAATAAAAAAAATTTCAACGTCCACCGTCCCCTTAATAAATATGTCTATTTTGCTTAAAAATTTTATATATTAAAGACCCAATGAAAATTATCGGTAGATTTTTATTTCATCTGGATTAAAACTTCGCGAAAGGTAACATGCATTATGTAGGTCTGAAACTATTAAAGCTGTTATACTTATATACTGATTCCGTGAAAAATGATATAATGCTGATCTATTCCGAAAATAACACATAAAAAGTTTGTAGGTTGAAAAATTTTCATGAATGTGTTATTAATATTTATATGTCAACTGCTTTAACCGTAACATTTTTTCATGTCATTACCAACGCTACAGCCAAACACAACTATAGCTCAAATGTACAAACTAATCTACCATATACCGTCTTCCGATGAAATCATAAAATTCTGTGTAGTAGTTTTAAAAAAAAACACAAAAAGGATTATATTATAAAGTTTGTGAAAACTATTAAACAGTTGCTTATGATATTTTTCTCAGCATTACAATTAATATATTAATAATTTCGAATTGCAGTGCTTATTCTTTAAACTCCGATAGCCTCATTCACCTCCCAATATATATATGTATGCTTATAAAACTGTGTCTAAATTACCCGACCATGAGGTATAACTTCAGGCACATATTTAAAATAAATACAAAGGTATACCGAATCTTTAATGACATCAGAAACTTTAATTTCACAAAATCTTTAATGCACTCATCTCTAATTTCAAAACCTACAGTTTTATTGATCCTTGTTTGAAAATGGATATTTAATGCTATGCTTATAGAAATGGTAACTCGTCTAATAGTAATTTCTATTTTATGTATATTTTAATTATCTTTTTATGCTATTATGTTCTGGTTGTTCTTGCAAAAGTTCGAAAATCTAGACTCCTGAAATCGAGACTTTATAAAATGGCAAATAATTTAAATTTTGCTAGTGCTTCGGGCATTGACATTCATACATTTCATACTTGAATGCATTTCTTTAAATAGATTTCAATGAATATATTTGATTGAAGAAGTTTCCATTTTCTGCGATCAAACAAAACTTGCGAGTATTTATTATTGTGTGATTCAATTGTTTAACTCGCTTTGCAAATAAATTTATTTATAAGCAAGAAAGATCAATCATGCATAAGGCATTGATTATGAAACACTTTCCAACTTCAATGCAATTTTATACACACATCTCTCAAATGCGATACATTCCTCGGTAATATTTTTTAAAATTATCACATTACTACATTAATTTATTATATTTGAAAACTTCATAGAAGAAAATGAACTTCATGTAAATGACAGCATAAAAATATAAATTGCCTGGTTTAAACATATCTAAAATGCGATACATTTCTCGGTAATATTTTAAAAATTATCATAACACTACAATAATTTATTATATTTGAAAACTCCATCGAAAACAAATGAACTTTATTCAAATGACGTCATCGAAACATAAATCGCCTCTATATAAAAGCAGCATTTCATTCATAATCATTTTTTCAATCTTTTAATTCATCACAATAATATAATAATTTATTTTATTTAAAAAGTTGAAAAATTGTTATCTACCATATTTATTTTAAAATGTGAAACCTTTCTTATATATAAAATAATTAAACACTTGGAGAGAAAGATATTTATTATATAATATATCCCTTTTGTCTTTCTGGAGGATATAACTAGAGTTAGAATTTAATTGAATTTGTTTTTCTCCTTATGTTAAATAATTTTTATTTAAAAAACTACCTAACATATTTTACTGATTTTTTTTATATATTTTATGGAATAAATTGAATATTTCCTAAAATTTTCGAAGCAATTTGTGAATATTAAATTCGCTTAAAAAATGTTTGAAACATTAGGTCCCATAGGATTCAATGTATTTCATTTTTTCAATCCGGATTCAATAAAAAACTAATCGGGTGATATTATTCATTTTTATTCCAATAGGTCTCGCAGACGGTCTGAAAAACGTAAAAACATAAAAAAAATTCATTTTGATAAAGCCATTTTTACAGCACATATCGTGCAAACGGACAGACAGACAGACAGAATGAACAAAGCCATAAACACTTTCAACTATGTTGCAAAGTGTTAAAAATCTTGCTTAGTACTGTTTTTAAGATGATCGATTGAAAATAAATATACGAAGGGAGAGTTGATGATCATAATGGATGACATTTGATAATATTCAAGAAAAGGTGTGGAAATTTTTATACGAATAATAAATGTAAATCGTAGAGACGCAAAAATCTTTATCAAATAATTTTATTTAAACGTTTGCAAGTATCACTAATCAGGTTAATTGTTTGGATCGTTTGTATGGACTATAAATAGTGAACTCATACTCTGACATCAGAATTTATAGATCGATTTATTTGTCCGAAATTTGGTTGGTATTGCTTATCAAGATGATCGGTTAAAAGAGAAAGTGTGGTATATTTATGAGTGCACAGAAATAATTTTGGATAAAGATGTTGTTGAACTGGATCAAAATTTGGCCCATTTCGTCTTTTTTACTTTGTTTATGTTGACCTAGTACTGAGGATGGGAATTATACTCATCCTTGAAACAACTGTATTTCGCATTACTTATTAATTAGTGCTTCATTGCGTTGTTTAAATTTCCCTTCTGCACAAAGTGCTTTTACGTTATGATATGTTTATTTATTCGTTACTTTTCTTCATTTCTGTAGCTTAAATATATTTTTAAAACATGCAGTTTTATAAACAAAATATTTTCTCAGGGGTATCATCGTCAAGAATTCCATTTAAAATTTGCACTTTTCCAAATATTTCAAACATAACCAATGCAGATAGAAGTTAAGTTTAATAAATAATTTTAATTCAGCAGTATCTTCATAATATATACTGTGGAATTCAATTATATTTTATATAAAAACCCATTTAACGACAACATTTCAAACTCTAATGTTCTATAAGTCCCAATTCAAGTTTAATTTCCGCAGTAGAAATAGTTTCGTCTAGCACTCACCATACAGGCAGGAAATTGGACAGTTGGAGTGATTTGTAAAATAGCTAAAAAATAACTGAATGAATAACTTACGAAGAACATAATGAAACAAAAAAAACCCGCTACTCTGTCTCATGTGGAAGTGGCCGACCATTTCAAAAAGTGGTTCTAATTATTTCAATTATTCCTTTGCATCGCCACATTCTAATTGGGATTTTCGAGATATTTGAGGTTCTCGTTGGCATGAAAGCTGAGATGGACAGAATGAGACTAAAACGAAGATTCTAGCTAGAGTTAAATTGATCGATATTTAGACAAAAATTTTTTGAGTTATTTCTTTGCATTCGAATGCAAATTATTGCACTCCTAATTCGAATTTTTTCAATTTTAAGATTTTCCTATTAGTCTCGAAGCAGAGACTGATGAATTAACAGCAAAATCAAAATCCTAGCTGTAGTGGAATTTCTAGATAATTTTGATACATCATTCACCCCCCCCCCCACACACACACACACACAATCAATTCAGTGCACATTACATAGATGATAATGTTATTTAATTATATGCAATGTGTAATATGCAGCTAATATTCTCATTTAGTTTACCGAGATTCTCTTGGTCCATACAAACAAAAGAGTTTTTAATATCGGATTACGACGTTATTAATGATAGTAAAATATTAGCTCTGTTCATAATATTAAGACGGTCGCAAGTTTTATAATAAGTGAAGAACTTTATGAAGCCAGCTTCTTCTACATAATGTATAGGAAATGCCATAAAACCAATTTTTACCGTCTTTCAAAGTTGAGGAGACTTATTAGCAATGCATTTGATTATTACAGCGTTATATAATCTCTACCAAGAACGAATTTATTTTAAATTTACATTATTTTAATACTTCAGAAAGATTTTTTTTTCATAATCCATGTTGCTGACTCATCAGAGTGTTGAGGAAAACAAGATGGACAGCCGGAAGTAGACTCCTGTAAGATATTGCATGGGGGGGGATTATTGCTTACCATTCCGATATTTACATGAGAAAGCAATATATTGTTTTTATTCGTTGTCAAGAGATATACGGTGAATCCTTTGTTGCCACATGGTACGTCGATGAAGAACCCTGGCCTAGAGTCAGCACTTCCTCTTGTTGGTCTTTGTCTTCTCTCCATCATTTTCTTGCACTAAGCGAATCGTCAAAATGTCTGTCTTAATTCAAATTGCTTTTAGAGTTACATTACATCATATTCTGAACTGGATGGATACTTTATGATCCACCTATATTAAATTTAGGATGTAATTAGTGTCATAGCAGGAACCATATTGGCTTGACGAATGTTGAGTGTTTTGAGTTTTATGTCTTGGCACTATGGAATGTCAGTAGTGAACGTAGATGTTTTTATATAGAATCAATAACTAGATTTTATGTGTAAATGTATTTTATTTAAATTGCTTCATTATCGGAGGGAGTTTTGAACTTTTGCTACTACGTATATAATAGCGACTAACAACACACATACAGCTACCTTATCTATTGAATTGAAATGAATGCATAACCGTAAGTTATACTATACACGTGATCCAATTCAGCTTATGTGAAGTAAAATTAAGTTAACAAAATGCAAATTTACATATTTCAAGAACCTCAACCGTTAATAACCTTTAGTACACATAATTGAAATACAGCATAAAATACTGCGCAAATAAATTGTATTAGTGCAAAGATCATTACGAACAGGTAGCAATTCATAATACGTACTATCAGATGTACCTTTGAAATATGCGAAATGATATGATAACATAAAATGCACTCTCATATAAGACTAAAATAACGCCAGTCATAATACTAAACTCTTTGTTATTTCATATAAACTGTTGACTGTCAGTAGACTGAGTTCGAAGCGGCGACAAAATATAAACTCCCAACTTAAAAGTATTATTAATAAGACAATAACAACTCTTCACCTTATTTACCTCAAATTTATAAAATTCACTTGTATGTTAAGATTGTGTAATAAATGATTATTTTGTTACTAGGGCATTAATCAAGTAATCAGATCGATAAACCTGGATTTGCAAAACATCATGTGCGCTATTTATGATACATTTGGGTAAAAATTCTAAAGCCATTACTTCTGTTCTGTTAATGACACTATAAAGCAAATTTAGGGAAACTTGTACAATTCTGCCATCTGTAGGGCCTCAATGACCTAACCCACATGACTCACACTAAGGTTTCAAACACAACGAGATGGGGTTGGTGTTGTGCCTGACCCCTAACAGCATTTTTTTTCACAGAGACGTAATATTTACATAACACTATGACTTTGGGACGTCGCAGTACGTCTCGGCATGTCATATTGAGGTCACAGCGAAGTCATTTTAGTCATTTTTATGGTCGTTTGTGACGTCACATTGTAATTACCATTGTAATGTCGACACATTGTTACGTGTTAATTAAATTGTGGAAACGTCACAGAATATAATCACAATGAAGTTACAAAATTACTAATACGTAACGTCGCATAGAAGTCACAAAGATAATGTCATATTGTGACCCAGGTGTCACGTGACTACAACATCACTGTCACACATGTGAAAAGCCCAGACCACACGACAGATTCGGAGTTTTACTGTAGCTATTTGTTTGGCCGGACTGTCATACATGTGACGATCTTTGCTGTGAGTGACATAAGTGATCGTTAGGACAATGATCATTTAATACACTGTATGGTAAGTCATGCATTTATGTAAGCTTAGCATTTTTTGATAGGCCGAGCCATTCATACATGTATGACAGTAATATTTCCCAAACAGGGCGCACCATTCATATATGTATGACAGTGATAACTCCTGGTAGGTCATTTAATTCTTATATGTATGACACTAGTATTTCGTTGTTAGTCAAATAATTCATATACGAGCATATAATGGAAAATTTAGAGTGCCTATGGGGGATGTAAGCTAGGACTGCTATCGTAATTGTTACAAATAGTTTTAGTATAAAACTCTGAAAAATAATTTTGCAGAAAAAAATTCATTATAAAAGAATACTGTGTAGTAGTTAATATTTTTCGTAATATTAAGTTTTATATTCATTTGTTTATTAAATTGAAACATCCTAATAAATTTTGGGATAGGCCAGGACATTGCTCACAAAATATGAAATACTTAATATAAACTTAATATATAAAATAAAATGTGAAATATATACTAGAACAAACCTTGCTATGAGTTCATGAAGTGGTTACCTATTAGAAAATAAGTAAAATCCTTCATGCTTATCCATGTCATTCATATATATTAAAAGGTGGAACATCTATGCAGGTCAAACAGATCGGTAAATGAAAGCCAGCTCTTACCACATATGGATATGTATATATATACTGGTTTCCTTGTGCATAATTTAAATCATAGAATAAAAAATAATATTTTATAATTTAAACTTTCAAAAGAGGTTCTTGAAATATGATCGAACTCAGTAAGTGATATCCCAATTTTTAAATCTAATTCGCATTCATTTTTAATCTGTATGTATTTCCATCTCTTTCTTAATTTCAAATATTCGACATTTATACATTCAATTACTTTTTTTGACAAATCCAGATCTGCATTTTATATAGGCTTTCATACACCCCCCTTTAACTGAGGAATTCATTTCGAATTAATTGCAATGGCTGCCAATCAAACTCTTTTGAAGCGGACTCTAAATTAAATAAAGAAATGAGTTTTCTATCATTGTGAAATTTTACTTAGGGTTTAATTTGATTCCGAATTGCCTGATTTGGGAAGTGTCAAATGAAAATGTCACACTCTAACCCACGCCAAGGTAGGAAGTGGAATTAAATTAGGTTTTAATACTCTTCCGATGATGAGCTTGAGGAGGGTGAAGCGTTTCAAAATTAAAAGCGCTGTAATGGAAATTTAATACTTTAGAAGCGCGAATTAAAGTTGCCAGAAGATTTTACTTAGCTATATTTACTTGAAGCAATGAATTGTTTCAGTATTAAGAGAGTATATGTAGCTTGAGATCTTTAAGCTGCGTTCATGCTTAGTGTAAATATAAGCAGCACTTTTCTATATAAATGTCTTTTAACACTTATTTTTTTATTCATAATTTGTGATGGCTTACAGATGTGGAGAAGGTTTCATAGATATTCACTGTTATTACTTTCCTTATATACAATAATGTATAAGGAAAATATTGTTACGGGGTCGAAAATTCGAATTCGAGTTTTCGACGGGAGAGCACGTTCCAATCATCCCTGATCACGAATCGAACATTTTTGAAGTGATGTCTGTGTGTGTGTCAGTGAGAATGTAGAGACGATAAATGACGAACGAATGGACCGATTCTAACGAAATTTGGTACAAAAATTACAATCCATAAACACTGGAAGCCTATTGTTTTTATACGCAATCGAATGTTCAGAACCCCCCTAAATTTTCGAGTAAAATTTTGAAAAATCGTCAAAATATCAAAACTTCTAATAAAGTTACGCAAATAGACATTTCTTAAGTAATTTTCCATTAGAAAACGATTGACCGATATTTTTGGAACGCTAACAAGAACCGTTCCCGAGATATTGTACATTTTTCAAAAAAAAATATCAAAAAGCCATATAAAATAAAAAAAAATATTTACTATTGAGAAACATGTTCACTTTCTATATGTAATACCATGCGATAAATTTGGTGACATCAATTTCGTGGATCTAGCTCGTTCCATTCATGAAAAAAGATACTTTAAAGATACTTTTGTATTTGAACGCCAATAGTCATTTATAAGCTGTAAGAATAACTTATTTCTACGTCCATAACGCTTGGCGAGATTTTGGCGACTAATTTTGAGAAATTTCGCTAACTTGGCGACTTTTTAAATGTTGCTAAATTAACAAGAAACTCGTCAAATGGATAAAATGACGCTAAATCAATGAAAATGACGACTCATTGACGAAAATTCCATATCTTGGAAAGAATATGAATACCTACTATAAAAATAATCTATTTTTTTTACTGTAAAAGTGGTAAATTCATTGCGTTATAAAAGGAAAGTCATGTGCTGCCCACATCAGATTTTTTATATATTCTGAAGCAATTATTATTTTTTTAATTTTATGACTGTAATTCAGTGGTTTATTATACATTTAGAGTGAATTAATTGGTGATTTATTGGACCTATAAACCCTTATTTAAATTAATATTCACATAAGTATTCCTTTCAATTTAATTATGTCTATTTTCAATTATGTAAATTAATTAAACAAAAAAAAATCACGAGAATATAAACAATAAATCAGAAGAAATAAAACTGATTAAAAAACAAAAGCATGAAAAGCAATGCATAGAATGTTAAGAATATGCCAAATCAACAAGAGATGCATTCATCCTTAACATTATTTTCGTTAAATAATCTTGAATTTTGTTTCGTAACAATGCTATCGTTCTTTTCATTAAATAACCTTGTTATTATATGTACTAAACAGTTATTTTGCGCCCCCAATAACATAAAGTATTCTGAGTACAATAAAACAAAGAGTACAAAATAAATTTTACTAAAATGAAAAATAAAATGTATGTAGCCACTTACTCACCTCTTATTTAAATGATGCGCAATATCATTAACGATTGTGCCAATAAGGAGTAAAAGTTGGAAAAATTAGATGTGTTGGGATGCGTAGATGATAAGACTATGAATTATAAGTAACAGTGACATTAATTTGATAATACGTATATATATATATTGGTTGAAGGGAAAGTTATGTCGTATTTTAAATAGGCAGGTGATTTTTCTTGTAAATAAAAAGAACATCTGTAACAAGTCGAGAAATTGCAGAAGAGTTTGGCATTCATCATACAACTGTTGGAGATCACATTAAATCTCTTGGGTTTGTGTTAAAGCAAAGTTTTTGGGTTCCACATGAATTAACGGAAAAGAATTTGTCTGATCGTGTAAGAATGTGTTCATCACATCTGATTAGACACAATGTGGAGCCGTTTTTGGACAGGCTGGTTACTGGAGATGAAAAGTGGATTCTTTACGAGAATATTAAGAGAAAAAAATCTTACTGCAAACCAGGAACATCATCAGCAACAGTTCCAAAACCAAGTATCCATCAACGAAATGTACTGCTTTGTTTGTGGTGGGACAGGAAAGGTCCAGTGTACTACGAGTTGCTGAAACAGGGAAAACCATCAACGCGGATCTGTACTGCAATCAGCTGGATAAATTGAATGCAGCTATCAAAGAAAAAAAGGCCAGCATTAGCGTTCAGAAAAGCGTCCAGATAATGCTCGCCCGCATACTGAAATGGTGACACAACAAAAACTGAATGCGTTAGGATGGAAAGTCCTTAGTCACCCACCGTATTCGCCTGACATTGCACCATCTGATTATTACCTGTTCAGATCTCTGCAAAATTATGTAACGGGAAAAAAATTCACGTCTTTTGAAAGTGTTTCTGAGGCAGTTGCTGACTATTTTAACTCCAAGGATGAGAACTTCTACAAAACAGGAATTCACAGGTTACCTGAAAGATGGCAACAGGTTGTAACAAATAACGGAGCATATGTAATTGATTAATATTAAGCACATATTTTTATAAATGAATTCAAATATTTTCTTTAAAATACGACAGAACTTTCCCTCCAACCCAATATATATATATATATATATATATATATATATATATATATATATATATATATATATATATATATATATATATATATATATATATATATATATATATATATATATATATATATATATATATATATATATATATAAATAAATATATTATATATATATATATATATATATATATATATATATATATATATATATATATATATATAAATAAATATATTATATATATATATATATATATATATATATATATATATATATATATATATATATATATATATATATATATATATATATATATATATATATATATATATATATCTGTGTGTGTGTGTGTGTGCGCTCGCGCGCTCAAAGGACGTTTTAAGATGAGTTTTAGGGTATATTTTGGATTTGGTTAGCTTTGTTATAACACAAAGAATACATAAATGATCAGTATATTGTATTACTGACCAAACGTAATTTCTGAATATCCGCAAAAACTCTTCGATCTACGGCTTCTACAATAGAAAAATCGATATCCGGCAATACTATGAGGCAGAAGCTACATGTCAAAAAACTCTATGGCCAGGTACCACGAGCTTGTGTTCTTTTGATCGTTAAGACCAGTGGAGCACGTAGTATGTGACTGCTACGTAGTATGTGACTTGCACGTGGTATGTGACATGATATCAGTATGTGGCTTAGGCAGAAGTGCAAAGGTCCAATGTTCTCTTCGCGGATAGGTCACAATTTGCTATGGATTCAAACAATAAAAGTGTAAGGATCTGTAGAGAACGAAGAACTCGCAATCAGCTCAATTACATATTGTAATATCACGCCTTCAGTCCTGGTGGTCATGGTACTTTGGCTGTATGGGCTAGATTTTCTTCGGATATCGCACCGACCTAACTCTGTTCGTAAGGGTACTGTGACGGCGGAAAGGTATCGGGATCAAGTCCGTCCTTGACCCGTTCGTGTAAGTCAACACAACTGTTTGTCCAGATTTTTTATTGATGAGCTTTAATGCTCATCCACATAAAGCAGGGCTGGTGGACGAGAAACTTGAGAGTAAAGATATAACCCGTATATACTGGCCAGCGTCTTCTCCGGACCTCCATCCCATCGAAAATCTTTGGGATGATCCTTAAAAACCTGTCGCATCCCTTCTACTCCCTCCACCCGCACAACAACTACTCTCCAAGAGTTGAAAACTTCCCTTACAGAAGAATGGCAGTAATTACCCTCTGCTGCAATGGAACTGCTGGTAGAATGCATTTAACGTCGAAGCGAAGCTTATGCCAAAGTCAAGTGAGGCTAAATCATATATTAACACATTCGAGACGGAATCGATTTTGATATACTTTTCGTTCAGCTAGAGGATAGCACTCGGGTTATGTTTGACCGTACAGAATATAGAGAGAAGATGACGCGCTCAACGCAATGCAGATTCTATTTAACTTTATGTCTAGAATGTTTCAATAAAATACCCTGAAGAATTGTGTTTTCTATGTCATATAAATTACCATTGTGTAAGTGTATTTTTTAATGTTATATAAATTGAGTTTTGTAAGTGTTCTTCTTATGCTCTATGAATTAAGTTTATTCATCACCCTCACAGCAAAGATCGTCACATGTGTGACACTGACGTTGTAGTCACGTGGCACATGGGTCACAATGTGACATCATATTTGTGACTTCCATGGGACGTTACATATTAGTAAATTTGTAACTTCATTGTGACTATATTCTGTGATGTTTCCACAATTTAATTAACACGTAACAATGTGACGACAATGGCAATTAGGATAGCACTCGGGTGATGTTTGACCGTACACAGTATAGAGAGAAGATGACGCGCTCAACGCAATACAGATTCTATTTAACTTTATGTCTAGAATGTTTCAATAAAATGCCCTGAAGAAGTGTGTTTTCTATGTCATATAAATTACCATTGTGTAAGTGTATTTTTTAATGTTATATAAATTGAGTTTTGTAAGTGTTCTTCTTATGCTCTATGAATTAAATTTATTCATCACCCTCACAGCAAAGATCGTCACATGTGTGACAGTGACGTTGTAGTCACGTGGCACATGGGTCACAATGTGACATCATATTTGTCACTTCCATGGGACGTTACATATTAGTAAATTTGTAACTTCATTGTGACTATATTCTGTGATGTTTCCACAATTTAATTAACACGTAACAATGTGACGACAATGGCAATTACAATGTGACGCCACAAACAAGTTAATATGCGACGTCACAAACGACCATGAAAATGACTTCGCTGTGACCTCAATATGACATTGCCGAGACGTACTGCGGCGTCCTGTGACGTCTCTACGTCACAGTGTGACGTAAATCTTGCGTTACTGTGAAAAAAAATGCTGTTAGGGCAGATTCGAAACAGTCGGTCTACAGAATCCGACGCCTCCTAAATAGAAAATTCAGTATCGGTCCTAAGGGCCCGATGTCGGCCGAACGAAAAGTTCTGTGTCGATCTCTAGAGACAGACACCGCTTCGAACGTGTTAAGACTTTTTTTGGCTATTTGTATAGTATACACAATTTTTTCGGATGTACTAAGTAAGAAGTAAGCATTTAAAGAGTAAAAAATATATATACTTTTATCTTCTTTACTTTTGTTATTATTCTCATGAATACATTACTCAATAGATCATTTTCTTCTGTTATTTATAGTCAATTAAAACAAAAATTTTAGAGTTATGTCGAATATACTGATGTGTGGTTAACGTTTAGAATGCAGTATATTTCCTCTATTTAAAATAATCAATATGACATCATCTACTTAGAAAATGAACTGATGTATGCATAATAAACTATTTTTCCATACAAACAAAATAAAATTTTAATCACAAAATAATAGTTAATAGAATCCTTCACTAATCCCTATGATGGCTTGGAATACTCGCATACAAGATATAATCTGCTTTACTGTAAATTTCTCGTATATAATCTTCATTGATTATCGAATAATGAATTAAAGCGAAGAAAATATATCACAGCGAAGAAAAGGAACTAGTCAATATAATAAATTCTATCTCTGATCTATTTAATATTCAACAGCCTTTTGTTAATTTCACAAATACCTATGATTGTGAGCAATGTAACAATTGATATTTTATAATTCCAAAATGATAATAAAATCTGCACTGTAATCCAAAAAGATTATATATATGTATGTCTTACTTGCTATCCAAATCCACACAGTTCATACCAGCTCAATCAACTTTGGTATGCTGACTGAAGCTGAATTTATTCCGTCATCTCTTTTTTTTTGACAAAGATTTTTGAAACTAATATTGTAATACGGGTAATCTTCTACTAACACACTTTCATATTTTCTAATCTGCGACAATATAAGTAGTACGGGGTTGCATATATTGATTCAATTCCTTTTTTTTTTGTAAATTTGCTTACAAAAGGGGCCAGGATGTTTTATTCTTCAGATCTGCCCGTGAAGATAAATTTGCCTAGTGAGAACAGATATTCTTAAACTTCTCATTAGGAGGAATAAATTTAAAATTTTAACAGAATTTGCCCATGGTTGCGAATTATAAGTATCTTTATATTATATACTCCGTACGAAGAACGGGTATGCTGCTAGTAATGCATAAGGTCCATGGTACTGTGTACTTAAGGTCGAACTGTACATGTGGTGATTTTCCGGAAAACAACATGTACTAATATTTCAAAGTACCCAATTAACTTATATTTCAGACAACTCTAAATTAACAATTATCAATATTGATAGCATCATCAATAATATAATCCATGTATTAAAATATTTTAATAATACATTAATTAGGGGTTATTTTCATTAATTTTGCATCATTTTTGCAATTTTGACGTAATTTTCGCCAATCTGGGGCGAAATATCACCAAGTTGGCAATAATTTGCAAGATTATTCGTCAAGGTTGTCAAATACGTCACCAAGTGTTACAAACAAACGGAGACAAGAGCATTTCTTATATACTAGAATGTATGCGTGTCATATGACGGAACTCAGAATTTGGAAAGCATTACATCTCATTTGCTGTCATTTTTATCAATTTGGCGACATATTTGGTGACATCCCGCTAAACTTGCTAACAAGCGTCATGGATGAACGAATATAGAAATGAGTTATTCTTATAGTCTATTATCATGGTCTTTCCAAGACATTGAACTTTCATCATGAGTCGTCATTTCCTTGATTAAGCTTCAGTTTCATCAATTTTTATCATTTTTATTATTTTTTTAGCACATTTTTATCAATAGGTTGACATTTTCCTCGATTTGGCATCATTTGTAAAGTTGCCAGGTTGGAAGTATTCAAACAAATTCGTCACCAAAATATTATCCAAACGTTACGGACGGAAAAATAGGTTATTCTTATAGTACTCGTAGATTCTTATATTCTTTCGAAGATAACCGTGAATTTTCGTCAATTCGTAGTCACTTTCATTGATTTAGCGTCATTTTCGATAATTTTGCAACATTTAAAAAAAGTAACCCAGTTTCCGACATTCCGCCAAATCTGTATTTAAAATCTCGCCAAACGTTATGGATGGAGGAATAAGTTATTCTTATAGCAGATAAATGACTATTGGCGTCCAACTATAAAAGTATTTCCCAATATGACTTTTCTCATGAATGGAACGACCTAGATCTACGAAAAGGATATCGCCAAATTTATCGCATGTGAACATATTTCACAATAGTTTATATATTTTTTTATTTTATGGGATTTTTTTTATATAAATGTATATGAAAAATGTGTTCGTGAACGTTAGTTTTTATGTCCATCGTTTTCAAATGAAAAATTGTATAGGAAATCACTATTTGCGTAACTTTATTAAATGTTTGGAATTTTTTATAACTTTTCAAATTTTAGTCAAAAATTTAGTGCGGTTCTGAACATTTAATTGCGTTTAAAAGCAATAGGTTTCCAGTATTCAAGAATTGTAATTTTTGCCCGATCTGGAGGCAGCTGATATCTGGAGACAGCGGAGGGCAAGGACCTCGGATAACTTACGAGTCTTGTCTGCTAATGATTGACGTGTGAGGTCGCGCGTTATTTTGTTGGAAAACAACATTTTGCAACCGCTGAAGGTGGGGTAGTGTAACAGTTTACAGCACCTCATCCATATATCGTTCTCCTGCGTCATTCTGCCTCTGATACGAACCACAGGTGTCCGACTATCGAAGGCGATGGCACATCAAATGATGTAGAGTTGTAGTGCAGTATGGTGATCAACAGCCGCAGGAAGTATGAGGAAGTAAAAATTGCATATGCCATAAACAGTGTATATTTATCTATATGTTTTTGTATTGCGTAGGGGAAAATATAACCCGCCCACAGCTAATAAATTCGCCGTAGTGATAGATCAGGTACAAGATACCTCAGAACATTCTTTTTAATTCGAATTATATTTTTTGTTATTTTATGTGACAGCTTAACTTTGAACAATTTACACAAAATTGGTTCCTTAGCGATCGAAAATATTTTCATAGAGCTTATACTGTGGCACCAGCAGAAAGATTAAAGAACGTTATTTCCAACGAGTTTTAAATCGAAGCGGTGAGGTAATTTCTTGCAATGTCATTTTCATTTTCTTGCATCGGAAAATTAACTATTAACTTGATTCTAAATTTAAGCGTGAATATTCATATATTTGCCTTTTAATAATAGAAAAATAGTCGCTTGACGTTAATTGTTGAAGTTTAAATAAATATGCAGTGAAGCTTATCAGAAGTTTTCAAATCTCTCAAGCAGATCTCTCAAGCAGAATAGTACTTCCTGTAGGATAAAAAGACAGAGCAACCATATAAAAAAAGGAGGAGTCAGCTTTTATGATTACTCTATTTCTCTCCCATCAAAAAGAACTATTTATCACATTTGCAATTGCTTGATTCCATTATTAATTATTTGTATTATGCTGACGTCTTTGACGACATTTTTATTTTGTGCCAATGCTTATATTTACACTGTAGCAAGAGTTGATCACATATTAATAGGCTAAATATTGCTATGAACTACAGATGATGGTTGATGGTGACAAACATCCTGAATTATTTAAATTATAGTTTGGGGTCTTTTAATTTACTTTAATGAAGCAGTGGTAGATATTACTACAACACAATTTGAAAGAAAGTATATTCAACTAAAATAGTTTCTGTATTAAGAAAAAAGTCGGATTTACATGGGCCATAAATTACATGCAAATTCAAGCTACAAAAAGTGAAAGTCATTTTTATCATTGAATTATTTTTAATACGTGCCGTCATATATGTAAGAATAATTAATTGTAAGTGCGTCCAACCAAAGAAGATATTACCATATATTAAAATAAAATTATTTGTGATACCTTTAGGTGTTATCGCCCGCTTGTAAAGTTCCGTTGATCAGAAAAATTTAGAACCAAGTTATAACTTTGTTAATAATCACATTTTTTCGTTATTCTGAAGAATTGTATTTAATTATTTTTAGTAATATTAAATATGTATCTTTCCAAAAAAGGTAAAGCTTTCTAAGAGAAATGTTGCAGAGGACATACACGCACATCGGAAAATATACTTTTATCAAAAAGTGTAAAATATTTAAATCTTGTAGTCAGGTAGTTGATACTATAAGTGTGCAAATGTTAAGCTTTTAAACCACCGGATACGACTGTTTGAGGGTTTAGAGAGATTTGACAAAGAAAGCCATAATCCCCACCCCGATTGGAGGGAATAAAAATGTCGACTACGTTAAGTTCTGTTGGATGGTCTTTACAATAAATGGACATTTTACTATACAATAGTTTCCACTATAAGAATGCATTTTACTTTTTTAGTTTACTATATAATACGTATTCCTAGGACATAAAAAGATTTCTGGAGGGTTTGAAAATATTTTAAAAACCATTTTCTAATCCCCGCAGTTGTAAAGCGAAAATTTGGCTACATTAAATTTTATACGATAGTCTATACAATAAATGTGCAATAATCCTGCCTACCAAGTCAACAAAGAACTTATAACGGTGCTTAAAGACTTTTTTAAATCCTTATTACTTTCCTTATATACATAATGTATATGGAAAGTATTGTGACGGGGTCGAAAATTCGAATTCGAATTTTCGACGGGAGAGCACGTTTCAAGCATCCCTGATCACGAATCAAACATTTTTGAAGTGATGTGTGTGTGTGTGTGTGTGTGTGTGTGTGTATGTGTGTGTGTGTATGTGTGTGTGTGTGTGTGTGTGTGTGTGTGTGTGTGTGTGTGTGTGAAAGTATGTGTGTGTGTGCGTGTGTCAGTGAGCCTGTGGAGACGATAACTGACAAACGAATGGACCGATTCGAACGAAATTTGGTACAAAAATTACAATCCGTAAACACTGGAAGACTATTGTTTTAATACGTAATCGAATGTCCACAACCCCCCTAAATTTTTGAATAAAATTTTCAAAAAATCGTCAAAAAAATCAAAACCACTAATAAAGTTACGTAAATAGACATTTCTTATGTAATTTTTAATTAGAAAACGACTGACATAAATTTTAGAACGCTAACACGAACCGTTCTCCAGATATTACACATTTTTAAACAAATATATCAAAAAGTCATATAAAATGAAAAAAAATATTTCCAATTGAGAAATATGTTCACTTTTCATATGTAATACCATGCGATAAATTGGGTGACATCATTCTCGCGCATCTAGCTCGTTCCATTCATGAAAAAATGTACTTTGAGTAATACTTTTGTAATGCAACGCCAATAGTCATTTAACTTCTGTAAGAACAACTTATTTCTTCGTCCATAACGCTTGGCGAGATTTTGGCGTCGAATTTGGCGGAATATCGCCAACTTGGCGACTTTTTGAAATGCTGCCAAATTAACGAAAATCTAGCCAATTGGATAAAAATGACGCTAAATCAATGAAAAAGACGACTAATTGTCGAAAAATTCAATATCTTGGAAAGAACATTAGTATCTGCTATAAGAAAATCCTATTTTTACTTTCCTTATATACATAATGTATAAGGAAAGTATTGTGACGGGGTCGAAAATTCGAATTCGAGTTTTCGACGGGAGAGCACGTTTCAAGCATCCCTGAACTACTGAATACTACTATCCCTGAATATACTAATACTACATCCCTGAATACTACTATCTACTATAAGAAAAACCTATTTCTTTTACTGTAAAGTAGTAAATTCATTACATTATATAAGGAAAGTCATGTGTTGCCCACATCAGATTTTTTTCTCCATTCTAGGGAAAGTAAATCGAGTATCGGCTCCGTTATATACTATACCTTAGTCGGTATTATAAGTGTGCAAATGTACAGTTCCATATGTCAACTGAGGGTGAAAAGACAGGCAATTCTGTACAGGCAAATATATCTTGAACACTAGATAATTATATATAGTAATTATGGCTAAAACATTAGAGTTGATGTAAATAAATGGTCAGCCTGTGGTTACTATCTTTAAGTCCTGAGTAATCTAGAATGAATCTGTCCGTAAAAATACTAAAAATACTGATTTACTAATCTAAAAATACTAATTTTTAATCCATTCCAATTTAAATGCATTCTAGCTTCAGAGGGACGTACATTAACAATTCGAGTCAAAATCACAATAGTACCCGTATTGCAAACTCTAAAAGCTATTAGGGATGGTGGCTCAAAGCCAACGTACCAGAAAACCCTCTTCCCCGTAACACCCTCCCGACATCTCTCCAATAGCGGAAATCGGTGGAAATGCTGGCCAATTAAGCGGTTGTAAAGTCACTTTCGTTCTCGTCGTAATACCACCTGAACCGTAATGAACATAGAAATGATAATTGAATGGCAGAGCTAGCTTATGAATGAAATATCACTTTTCTCATGAAATGTTAAACGTTGCTAGAATCATAGAATATGAGGATTATATCAGTGTGATCCGTGGAGCGGTGTAAGAAGAATGATTGGATTTTATTTTATGCATACACTAAATTGAAAAAGAGCGTAAATATAAATATACATTTTAAACTTAAACAGATGAGTTAAAGTTATACATTACGCACATATGTATCTTATTATTTATATCAAACTCTGTGCAATAAATTTCACTGGAGACTTCTACCTCTTGATCTGAATAGAAATTATTTATTAACTGATTGGTCTGGCCGTTATAGAACCCCACATTGGCCTATTCATGTTTTAGTAGACTTTTAAAATGAAATTTTTATCGATAAAGGAAGTGATGTTTTTTAAGCAAGGATTCGGCTATTCTACATCGGAGTATGACTTATCGGATATATTGTTTTTAAAAATGCACAGTATTTTTACGTTTCATGGCAGACAAACTATAAAAACCTAATAAGTGTGAATTTCCAGCTATGGAATAAACTCACTATCCGTAGTGAATTGTGTCCCCGTGATTCTGCTTTTATGTTAATAACCACTACGCCAAGATAACAGCAAATAACATTTGCCATATTATATGGTGGCTAAAGTACTATACTGGCTATCCCTCGCCACCTATAGGCCATGGTTTTGAATTCATTGTTGCCATTTTGAGCCAAAAATTCCTAATATCAAGGATTTTAGAATTTTTCAAATTAATAGAATACAGTACCGCTACAATTGCTCAGCCCACTAGTAACAAAATTTCAAAGCTTAGGATCTTCTACCAGGATATTTTCCAGGAAAACTCTGAATTCTTTATTTAAGGAGTTTTGTACTTACTGATTATATCATCGCCAGCTTTGTACTGAAGAGAGGCAATGGACATGTAACTGTGATTCACGAGGATAAAGGATGATCAACAGCACATTTACTTTCATTTACCAGGCCATTATTTGCCCTTAAAATTCTTATAAGACTACATTTTCATCAATATGTTAAATTATGCCCCCACAAAATGTATCCCGCATACCTGTTGAAATTCTAAAAAGAACCATCAATATGCTTTCACTGCTGGTGATGCCATTCTAAGTGTTGATGGATCTTTAATAGGAATTATGGTAACAATTGTGGTGACACAGACAATTTTACCAAAGTCAAAGACGCAACTGTTTCGAAACTATGTACCATAAAAGCATTTACACTGAAACTGTTGCTTATATCTCCCTTACTTATATCATAAATCAAAATAGCGCTTTTGAGTACTCGTATTTAGGCGATTTTTAGCACGGCATAGCCGACAATTTCAATACCAGCAAGAAAACTTGCTATATACCGCAATTTCGAGACTCTCTCTCATAGCCAACGAGATCAGTCATACACCTTCAAATTTAAAAAAGATTGAGTTCAAACTACATAAGGATACAATGACCAAGTTGGATTTTCCCGTCCAAGTTCATAGACAATTACTAAAATTGTGAATATATCTCTGGGTGATACATCGTTTCTGAAAAAACTTTTACATTCTTAAATTATAAATTTGAAGAAGAAATTTCTTGTTTACAATTAATCACGACATCTCTTTTTGTCTTTTTGTTCAAATCCTTTGTTACTGTGCAAAATAGTCATTCCATTGATAACAGTCAATAGTATAAATAAAATGTCAGTATTAAATCTTGTCCAAAGAAATGTTCTAAATTCCTGGCACATGGATGAAACAATTTGTAGAAGAACGTATTGGAAAACCTTTTAACACCTACTCCTGACACCTCACTCAAAATTCGTAAACATGTATAATTTCATTCTCACCAAATTGTTTCCTTAAAGTAATAAACATGGGATTGATAATTAAATTGTAGAGTTGTTGCATATAAATGAGAAAATGAACTTAGCCTGACCTATCCACAATGCATGATTATCGGACGGAACTAGCCGGTCTCATATCTGCTTTTCCTGGTGGGCTTTTGGCAGTACATAATGTTTTGAAAGCAGAGAGGTCGTGATATTTGCGAACACCCTAGGTAGAATAATATATTAATCGGACTCTGAAAAGTATATTTTAGCCCGTGAAATATCTATGGTATCGTAGGATTCATGCATACAATGAATGAGGCAACTAAAGAGTCGAAGAGTCAGAAAAGGCAAGTATATGTATGGACTGTTGGAAAATGATGGCTGATAATCCTGACATTTCCGAAATGGATATTCAGCAGCTGCTTCACTGGAGTTTGCAATGTGCGGAGGAGCGCCATCTGGCATAAAAGTTGTGCTATCCAGACATTGACGCTGTTGGTGGTGTCGTGTCCACACGAGTCAGTCGCTTAAATAGATCCAAGAGCGAAGACCACGGCTCTGGCGATCGCAATGATGCTATGGGAGTATAGATAGCATCTACTGTGGAAATTCCACGATGTTTTAAAGTGCTGCCAGAATAACAGGACATGTAAAAACATGTTCCGGAGAGAGTTCAGTTTCGGGACAGTTTCTCTAGGAGTTTCTCAGGACAGTTTCTATAGTTTCTCGGGGCAGTTTCGTACAAGTCTCTGTAAACCCTAACTCCATTTCCATCGATTTTCATACCCCTGCAGTGACGTGTACGAAGCCTTACAATTGTTTTTGTGATGATTCTTTCTTCATTTATTTCACAGATTTGGTCACTTTCTCCAATTGAGCAATCCCAAAGTTTGGATCTTGCTAGTGCATTCGTATCACTAAAGGTGGCGCAATTTACGTGGCCACTATTTAGGTGTCTCACTTCTTTAGCCAGATTGTCGGCAATCTCATTTCCCTCGATATTAATATGTGCAGGAATCCATTGCAGGGTGCAATTTTTCTCTAGTTGTTTGATCCTGTCAAGGATTAGTCAATTAGTTTGATCCTGTCAAGGATTGTTTGATCCTGTCAAGGATTATATCCCCAGCAAGTCTTGAGCATCGCAATTGGATTGCCTCGATGGCAGTTAAGTTAAAGATAACAGCTGCATGATGGAGTTAAAGGTAATCAGGCCATTAGCCCTACCGGAATCTGAAAGAGAGATATAGATATTCAGTGCTTCCTGTATTGCAATAAGTTCGCTGTTGTAATTGGATTCAATGTGACCCGCTCCATTTTTTTCTGTATAATTTTGTCATTTGGTAAAATGAGGTGTATTCCAGATCCTCTATTTAAAATGGTTTCATCAGAGGATCCATCAGTATAGGCATGAACAAGAGTCTCCCTAGAAAAGGATTCAATCGTTTTAGCTCCTTTGGTTTTGATGGTATCTGTCAATTCTTTCTTTGAACAAGGGTCCAAAATTTGCGTGTTTAGTTTGGTATTATCAGGGAGGCAAGAAGGAAGAACCGATTCTTGATAGATCTCAAATTCATTGACACTGTTAAATACGAGATTGGTGTGGTTCCGCAAAAGACTTCATACCGCTGACCAGTGGCGGTACAAGTAACGGGGCCCGCAGGACCTATCTCCTCGAAAACGAATGGGCCAACGATAAACGTTGCCGTAAATCCGCACCAGACAGTGATCTTTGCTGAATAAAGAGGCAATAGTTGCAGTGGGAATGGATTCTCGTTCGCCAATATTCTGCAATTTTGCGTATTGATAGCACCTTGCATTTGGACATGGGTTTCGTCTGTCCACAAAATGTTCCATGGCCATCCATTGCCCACTTCCACCCGAGCAAGAAATTGTAGCGCGAAAACTTGTCGTTGCGGAAGGTCAGCAGGAATCAACTCCTGAACATGAGTAATTTTGTACGGATAACATTGCAGGATGCTTCGTAAAATTTTACGGACCGTGCTGACAGTCATGTCTAACGATAGGGCAATTCCCCGTGCACTGCAGTTTCCCACACCACTCGTCGTCTCTTTCTGTAACGCTGTAGCCACGTATTCCACTGATGCCTCAACAATTGTTTTCCTCTCTCTGCCGCGTTTCACGCCCAATGAACCAATCTCTTCAAATTTAAGAATCATTTTCCGCAAGACAAATGCAGACATTGGACCATATTTTAAGCCCTTTAATATCCGGAACCTCCTGAGAGCAGTTAACGCACAGTCACCGTTCTGGTAGAAAAACTTTACAAGCAAAGCACGATCTTTCAGTGACAGAGTCATGACAAGGCACTCAATGAGAACTGCATGTGCTCCTCGTTTCTAACACAACTGTAATCAGCGGTGCGCATGCCCAGTCTTAATTAGCATACCTCCAGAATAGAGGTGTACTTCCTCGTGCAACCTAGCGGCTAATGTTCTCGTTCTTCGTCAAGCAAATTCCATGTTGGATTCGCACATTGCCATCTATCGGTACACTTTCGAAGTATTTTTTTCCCGCCAAACAAATTTCCATTGCTTCACATATACTCAGACAAGTCGTTCTTACTTTACAGCGTTTTAAAATCGCAACTTTAATTATAGTCACCCTGTATATATATTTTTGTGTGTAATGCAATGTTGTCCTTGTCGAAAACTAGTTGCTTGTTTTGGTTTAATGCGTTTCTTTTAATCACAAACCTCTTAAAGCAAGCGTACGTGAAACGTGTGCTATATACGACAATCCATTTATTAAAAGTTATCTATCGCTAAGCTTGGAATTCAAAATATCTTCTATTTAATTTAATTTTACAGATATACAGGGTGATCGTAAACACTTTCAACTAAAATAGAGAGGTGATAATGCACTTCAAGGTGAACAATATTTGAAATGGAACCGCATCCCACGCACAGAGCCTTAAAGGAGTAAAGCTACTTATGCACATTAACCCTTCAACAGTGAAAATAATGGTCCTTAATTATTCTAGGAGTTTCACATTTTCATTCGCATCAGAGAAAGACCCAAAATAGCTGATCAAAGTGGCGTTTCACCACACAGAGATCAAAGTGGCACTCACCACACAGAGAGATATGTGGTTTATGCGTGATGGATCCCAAGTACACTTTTCAACCGAGATCCGATGCTTTCAACCGAGATCCGAAGCATGTGCCTCCAAAGGCACATGCTTCTGGAGGCACATGAGGATGCTTCTGGGAGGGATGCTTCTTCAAGGATGCTTCTGGAGGCACATGAAAACGCTGTTATACGAGACACCCGGGGACTCTCTTCAAGATCTCGTCGTGATGATCGTTGTTGCTGCGGCCAATATTAACACCACACTAGAAGCCTGCTAGAGACTGCTGCAGTCTTTTATTCGCCGATGCTGGCAACGCCTTTGAACGCCACTTTAAGCAACTACTTTTAGTCTTTATCTGATGCGAATGGAAATGTGAAACTCCTAAATTAGTTATGTCTATTTTTTTAACTGTTGAAATATTAACGTGAATATTTAACTTTACTATTTTCTGTAACTATGAACGGAAAGCGGCTCTAGGTTCCGTTTCAGATATTATTCGTCTTAATGGTTATTATCACCCCTATTCTTTTGTTGTTGTTAAAAGAGTTTACGTTTACCCTGTATACTTCCACAAAAAATTAAACCTGTAAAAGACACTAACAGTGAACAGATGACCTTCTGTACGAATGAATTGTTATCTCTTTGTTTATGTACAATTGAATATTGTGTGAATTATATTATACACGGACAAAGATAATTATTTTGTTTTAAATTTGAATTTAAAATGCTTCTTTTGTACATACATATCTATAATTTTCAAGATTTTACGGTCCACATGCTTAATTCTGCTTTATCCATCACTCCGTTAATCCGTCAGTTTTTCTTGGTCCCGCAAGGTGACGGTTTAACGAGGTTTTACTGTATTAATTTTTCGAAAGGCTTAGTTGCCTGCTGAGCGAGCATTCACTTGTATTGCAAAACAGACGCGAACATAGATAGTACTAACTATCCACCTAATAGCAGCTTAGACCCCCTTTCTCAGGTACGTAATACGCATTGGTTTCTGTCCTGGGCATATCGAATGTCACGCCCTAACAGGACTATGTAGTACTCCCTAAATTCGTATTTTGTCCTATGCGTAGGTATATACACTCTTTTCATAAGTTCTAAATAAGCATTCCATACGCCCTAAATAAGATTTTTAGTAAGCTCTAAATGATCTCTTTTAATACATCCTAAATCAGTTATTTTGATGGACTCTAAATGATATATTTTGATACGCCATAAATAATCCTCGTTTATTATTCTCAAATACACCTTTCACGCTCTGTGTAGACATAATACTTTTTAAATATGCTCTTTTGATGCACTTTATATACGCTCCTTTGATTAATTGCACAGGCTTCTTCGATTAAAATCAACATAACGTTTTCTAATTAATCAGTCATAATTTAAACTCGCGAAAAGTACATTATTTAAAAATTCACGAAAATCCGCATATTAATCGTTTGGATTCCCTTCTTTGAAAGATATTTTGTCTATCTTTCGGAATGTGCTAAGATAGAAACTCTGCGATAATATTTTTGGTCGCTAAGGGGGGCGATTTGTGTTAAAATCGCTCAAAATTATATTAAAACATAAAATAGCTTAAATACTAATTGGAATTTTTTTAAATGTCACCAGGGCGTATCGTCCCAAGACTTTAATGTATCTGTATACCAAATTCCATGTCCGTACGACGTTTAGATGTTCCGTTACAGACAGACAGACACCTTAATTTATTATTACAGATTTGATCTTGAGATAGTCTGCTGTCAAACACGCATTGTTCGTGTAGGCTTTATAGCCAATTCTGGTATACTAATAACTCGTATATAACCATAGGGAGTTACCTGTCATTATTATGAAGTACATTTAATTTACATTATGCCCATTCCTAAAAGTACTTCACACTTTGCCTCTTCCGGCCGTCCAAATAGCTCATGTCCTTGTTGACGAGTCGGACGGTCTGGGTCTTCAACACTTTGCCTCTTGTTGGACGTTCATTAACTGTGTGAATCCAAATCACAATTCCTCCTGCCATTTTAACTCTAAAACCTATTAGGAAGATCGGCTCCGATTCAAGTTACAAGAGTGGAGTTCTCAGTATCATCTATTCTCTCCACGGATGGCGACAATTGGTGTAAATGTGGGTCAATTAAACGAGGCGTAAAGTCACTTTTGTTCTAGTTCTAATACCACCTAAACCGTAATGAACATGGAATTGTTAATTAAATGGCATTGTTGGCTTATGAATAAGGCATCACTCCTATCACGGAATGATTGGCGTCTGTGGTATGGGATGATATCGACATATGTAAAATTGATAAGCAGAGTGTAAAATTGAAAACAAAAATCTGATGTGGGCAGCACATGACTTTCCCTGCAGACTTATATCCACGTTCTCTTTATTTTAATTAAATTTATATCACTTTTAATACAATTTTTTTCTCATTCGGTAACCGGACTTATTTTCAAAGGTGGCGTAGAGAAAATGCGAAAAACTAAAATATCTCGAGAACGGCTAGTCCTAGTGTAATGGAGTTGGTCTTATTCTCTTCTTCGTTAAAAATTACGTATAAAACAAGCATTTAATGGATATATTTCAGCATACGTAGTTTATTATTTTAGATTTTGTCGTTTTTGCGGGCCATTTTGAAAAAAAAAGGCAGGTTATTTTTTTCCGAATCATACCAAAATCTAATCAGCACCAGGGTAACTCACAAGTGACTCATCTACCAAATTTTGCAAAATTCGGTCCATTAGATTTTTAGCTAGAGTGGATACAAGCTTTTGCGGGCCATTTCGCAAAAAAAGGCGGGTTCTTGTATCCCGAATCGTACCCAAAACTAATCAGCACCAGATTCGCCCACAAGTGACTTACCTACCTAATTTTATGAAATTCGGCCAATTAGTTTTTCAGTTAGAGTGGATACAAAATCTGCACAGACAGACACACAGACAGACACACAGACAGACTCACAGACATACACACAGACAGACTCACAGACAGACACACAGACAGACACACAGACACACACACAGACGTCACGTTAAAAATAGTTTTTTCGTATTCTAGAGGTCTCTAAACGTGTAGATCCGTCGAAAACTCGAGTTGCGATTTTTGGCATGATTCCAATACTTTCCCTATACATTACCATGTATTGCAGGGAAAGTAAAAATAATGAAACACAGTTAAATGTATACGAGGTGAACTAAAATTGATTAAAATGAAAGACAATAAAATTAGCATTCATGTGATCTTAAAGCTGGTTATTTATAATTCTTCAAATATATGACAGCTATTTCCAATACTTGTATGTGAATCTTGGTGTTTATGTCAAAATAAGTATACTATTATACTGAGATGGCTGGACTGCAAGAAAAACGTCCATACATCCAACATTAAGGAAATTAAAAGTTCGCTTTTGGTATATTTGTTATGCCTTATGACAACATGTAATACATGTAACACATGGAAAGTGTACAGCATCCATTGTATGTCAGTATGCGTATAAATTTAACAACATTTAGTTATATAAACTTTATAAATTTTAGTTACATATTCTTTATATGAATGAGTAAATTTTATAAGCAGAGTGTAAAATTTGGAATAATAATAAAACTTTGTAATATGCATGAGGTGAACTAAAAATTGATTGAAATGAAAGGCAATTAAATTAGGAATTATGTATTCTTAAACCTAATTATTTATAATTCTTTAAATTACAAAAGCTATTTCCAATACTTGTATGTGACTCTCCGGCGAATTTATGTCAAAATAAGTATACTATTAGACTCAGATAGCTGGGCTGCATGAAAAAATTCTATACAGACAACATTAATAAAATTAAAAGAACGCGTTTGGTATATTTGTTATGCCTAATGATAACATGTAATACATGTAACACGTGAAATGTGTACAGCATCGATTATATAACCTTAACAACATGAAGTTATATATTACTTAGTCTTGTTTTTCAAACTTTTGAGAAAATATGATGTTTAGTCTAAATAAGGACTCCATTCTTGATCTCTGAATCTCGAGATAAGAGCTCTACCAACTGAGCTTTGTCGATCGGAATAAATCTTAAAATGCAATAACTGTACCATTGCTAAATACGCATATTAGAATTACCCTTCTATCAAAATTACATTGTCGTGTATATTAGGCATAACAAGATAAAATTACCTCTCTTATTCGTTTAAAATATATTCGAGTATATATTTCTGGTAGTAAGTTCAGTTCAGTCTCTAGTGGAACTTGCATTGACAATATGAATTAGAATCACAATGACATCCGGCATTTCACTCCAAAACCCATTAAGGGTAGCGGTTCCAAACCAGCGTACCAGAAAACCCTCTTTCCGATAACACCCGCTCCTCCCATCTCCGTGTAATAGAAGTCAGTGGAAATGCGGGCCAATTAAGCGGGCCGTAAAGTCACTTTCGCTTTCGTCAAATTACCAGCTGAACCGGAATGAACGTAGAATTGATAATTAAATGCCATTCCTGTTTTACATGAATGAGAAGTATTACTTTTCTCTGGATATATATTCATTGTTTCTGATATCGACGATTTGAGGAATACGTAAAAGTACCTCATTAAAATCTACATAATATGAAAATAATTCGATGGTTGTATGCTCTTGTAATGAATTATACAGGTGCAGAAATCGAAACCAGAACTCTCTAGCTCTGCCCTTATCTTTTAAATTATCTTTATTATGCTATTACTTTAACTTATATATAACTTAATATAACTTAACTAGTAATTATAACTCAACAAAATTATATTGGTCAGAGGTTGATAATTTACTTTCTAATTTGAAAATAATTCGATGGTGGTATATTCATGTAGGGAATTATACAGAAATCAAAACCAGAACTCTCTAGATCTTTCTTCCCATATCTTGTCCCCCATCTTATTATGCTATCACTTTAACTTATAAACTTAATATAACTTCACTAATAATTATAACTTGACAAAATTATATTGGTCGAAAGTTGATAAATTACTATCTAATTTCAAATTATTCGATGGTGGTATACTCATGTAGTGGATTATACAGGTTCAGAAATCAAAAACAGAACTCTCTAGCTCTTCCCTTACCTTGCCCGCCTATTGGTATTGTGCAATTGGTTTAACTTACATATAACATAATGTAACTTAACTAATCGATATTGCAGAGTCCAATTCGGTGATAAGAGCTTGCAATTTCGTCCCAGTAGCTCAACGGTACAGCGTTGACTTGCCCGTTCGGAGATCAGAGGTTCAATTCCCGGCTGGGACACCAAGGTTTATTACAATGGCGCCTGAAAAAGTCAACCCTGTAGGTTAGTGCAAAGATGCCGGAGGTCTGAAGACCCCTGACCTTGCGATTCACATAGTGGGTTTAGAGTAGCTAGCTGTACAGCCGGGAATGGATACCTCTTGCACTCTGGAGCCCAAGGTCTATCATCCCGCCAAACGAACATTTATTTAATTCTAAAAAGATAACAATTGATGAAAAATATTGTGGTTAAACAGACAGTTTTACATTACATTTAAACTTGATAAGTACGTCCATTTTTCAAAAATGGGAAAGGGTTATTGCGAATATAGATAAAAAGATCATTGAAAAATAAAATTTAAGGTGTAGTATATTAACATAATGAAAAATAGATTAAAATTAAAGAAAATAATAAAATTTTAAAAGTAAAATTTAGAAAATGAAAAGACAATATATGAAAAAGAAAATGTATTAAAAAGAAAATATATTAAAGAGAAAATATATGAAAAAGAAAATGTATTAAAAAGAAAATATATTAAAAAGAAAATATATGAAAAAGAAAAAAAATAGGCATATGAAAAACAAAAACAGAAATTTAGAAAAAAAATTAGAAAAGAAAAATTTGAGAAAATACAAATTAAAAGGGTAAAATAAAAAGAAAGAAGCGGGAAAATAAGAACAGTTAACATAGTTCATTTTTATTTTTATTTTTTTAAACTGAAAATATGGAGGGAATACAATAAGTTCAAATAAGTTGATAAGAATGAAATAAAGGGATTAATTGATCAAAATTAATAGAGAGCAGAATCTACTCATAAATTTAGGTAACTTTATTAGAAATTTCCATGGCAACAAGAATACAGTTTTTAATTTTATCTACTCAACAGGGATTTGGACGAACTTTTGAGAACCAAATTGGTTTATTAGAAGGGAAGGGTTTCGGGAGATTTTCTCTAGATGAAAATTTTTAGAAAAAGGACAATCGAAAATGTAATGGTCAACGTCGCCGAATTTATTGCAAATACAGGTAGAGGTGGATTTAATTTTGAAAATGTATAAGTAATCATGAAAGGGCCATGACCAGTAAGAAAGTAAATGAGGTATATATTAAAAATTTGTAAATTAGGATTCACGATAGGGAGGTAAGACAAGATTCTAGCCGGATCACTAGTCCTGGTGGAAATATAATCATTGAGATACTTTTGCCAAAGATTAAGTATATGAGATTTACAAAATTTTCAGAGGAGTGAGTAAGGAAAGGAAATAGTAAGAGGGGATCCATGGATAGCAGCAATTTTGGCATGGTAATCAGCAATTTCATTTCCAGATATATTATTGTGAGCTTTTACCCAAGAAATATCGACAAGGTTTGGGGCAAGGGGAGCTTTGTATTTAATGGAATTAAGATAATTAGATTTATTTTTTTATTGAGTTACGAGCTTGAATGGAAGAGAGGCTATCGGAAGAAATATTAACAGGGAATCATTAGAGGAAGCCCAGTCAATAGCAAAGGAAATAGCGGTAAGTCCGGCTTGAAATACTGTATTCCTGTTGTCAAGTTTATAGGAGAGCACTTTTTCCGGAACATCATGTTTAAAAAGACATACTTACAAACCATGTCTGTGATGTCGGAGGTCTGAAAATGACCCTAGTACGACTAGTATGGATTCAGTGGACTCTGGAAGATTCAACACCAATTTCAAATTGAGAGGGTAACGACCACGCAAGATACTATCCTGGTCAGCCAGATTGTCAGTTGCCGTCCAATCTGACATTAGAGGGTGGTAATGCAGAGTTCACTTTGACGATAAGAGCTTGCAATTTCGTCCCAGTAGCTCAACGGTAGAGTGTCGGCTGGCCAGTGCGGATATCCAGGGTTCGATTCCCGGCTGTGGCACCAAGGTTCTTTACAATATAACTCAACAACATTATATTAGTCGAGGGTTGATAGTTTACTTTCCAATTAAAGACTCATGTTTGGCCGAATAGCTAAAGCACTTGCTTTTAAATCCACATTGGGGTTTCGATCCTATGGACAAACTCTATCTTTCGTAGAAGTTCATTGATATCACTTGTTAAAGTACTAACAGAGTGACTTTTTAGATCAAGGAATGCGAGAGGACACCATCGCAGAAATTCCTTAATATCATGTTAATTTAAAGAGTGAGTATGCATGACAATAATATTTAAAGAGCTCATTTAAATTGTAGGTCGTAACCACATTTTCTGGAAAAGTCCATAGAATCATAAGGTAATAATATTCCCACATTCGGAAATGGATCCAACCTTCAGCCACTCCGGCTATTTGTGGCTCGTGAGTTGAAAAAATTTGGTGATTTGTTAAAATTTTGGTATGCATGGCAGTAATGTTTAAAGATCTGATTTAAATTGCAAGTCTGAACCACATTTCCTGGGAAAGTCCGTGGAATAATAGGGTAATAATAATCCCACATTCGGAAATCAATCCGACCTTCAGCCACTCCCACTGCTTGTATGTAGTAAGTTGAAAACATTTGGTGATTTGCAAAATTTTGGTACAGCCTTTAAAAATACGAAATTTAAATATATGTTAATTTTTATATAAATGCTCTTTATAGAATATTGTGACTCATTAATAAAGCTCGAAAGTTCAAACAGTAGAACCTACTAAACTAAGCAGACAAATTAACAAAATAAAACGTCATGATAGGCAGCAAAAATGGTCATTTATTAAGTGTTTGACGAAATGCAAAATAAAGAGATATTTAGCTAATATTTCAAAATTATTTATTAGATCACTTAGGCACTTTAATTACTACGCATGATTACTATATTTACATACACATACCTATCAATTAATTGGTGAAAGTTAAACTTTGCCTTCTACCACTTAAAATATGTTTTATAATCGAAAATACTGATTGGATTTCTACGGGGGTAATAGGAACGAACTTATGGCATTTGTAAAGATCCATTTCAGCAAAAGATGAATTATCAGTACTATCTTTTAGTATTTAAGCGAATATTTTTACTTTTTTCTAGTTATTATTTGCTTGAAGAACCCACTTATATTCTTCACCCACTGTTTAGCGCTTTCGTCTGGGACAGATTCGATTTCCCTACATCTCTTAATAACTTAGGCATTCACTAACGCTCTTTTCAGTTCTTCAAGAGAAGAAATAATATCAGGCCACTTTGGTGTGCGTAAATTAAATCGTGACGAATGGCATCTTAAGATAACAAAGTCTAAACGACAAGATATATCACTTCGTATTTAGAGGGATTCCTTGTCATCTAAGCTATTAACATGCGACAAAGCAACTAATCCCCAAAAGATTCCATTTTTTATGCAAACGTTTGTACAGCACAGTTCAACTGCGTTTTTTAGGAAAAATTAAGATTGATATAAATCAAATCGAGGTCAATATAAGCAAAATAACATTAAATACATAAAGTAATTTTTTTCAAATGAGACAAAAAGATAAATTTTAAGGTATTTTGCATTATTTCCGGGTTTTCCTCATTATATATGACACACGAATAAAATGCAATTTATCTTTAACACCGCATCATATATTTAACAAAGATATTCGATGTTACAAAATCTGTATCAAAATAAAACAAATTGCTTCAGTAATTCATATTATTAAATACCGGTAACCTCCTATGATTAACTATATTAAACTAGGCAGTTATTTTCATAATATGAAAGCAATTTTTGCATAACAATGTAATTAAGCAAATCTCAACTGATAACGTCTGAAAAATGTTATGTTTCGCAAGGCAATTGAAAAAATAAAAATGCAAGTGCCAGCTTTGATTACTAGATGGATATTAAAACACTTATTATTTCGAGAATGTTAAATGTTTTACTATTCAAACATTTCAAAATGTCATTTTTGCAATGTCAGGTATTTACGTAATCGAATCAGACTTTGTTTGAGTTTGGATATTTTGGTAAAATGGTGCAAGATCATTTTGACTAATTATTAATATTCCTAACGCAGGCAGATTATGCAATGAGAAAGACTTTTCTTTGTTAAAAGATTCAGTCGTCAGATTGTTATACAATTATTCGACCCGTACTTCTATGAATACGAAATGTCATCTTCTTGAATAGTGTATTTGTATTTATCAATTAGTTAGATGGTGCATAATTTATCATAGAACTATTTTGTTGATTGTAGCACAAATAAGCATTTTATATGCTCATTTGTATTTAAAAAGGAATGGCATTAATTACAGAATATTAACGTTGATGAGATATTACATTTTGTTTTATTAAAAATGAAAATATATATATATATATATATATATATATATATATATATATATATATATATATATATATATATATATATATATATATATATATATATATACATATATATATATATATATATATATATATATATACATATATATATATATATATATATATATATATATACATATATATATATATATATATATATATATATTCTTATTATCAGATGTAGATACAAATTAGTCAACGTTCTAGATTACTTTGCACGTCGGGAATAGATTTAGTAGATTATGAAGATTTACATATTTTGTCTGTTTACATATAACTTAAATTATTCCAGTAAGTAAAATCTGTAAAATCATTTATTAATACATTCCGTTATAAACAGATATAATCATGAATAAGATAATGTGAAACTCCAATAAAGACAGCCAAATTACTTTGCAGGATGCAACGCACTTGTTTCAAGAATACGATGGATACTCTGTGAATGTGCTACAGCGTTGCAGAACCACAGTTGGAGTCATTTTGTGTCCGATCTTTGATCTTCTAGTCTTTACAGAAGGTTAAGGACCAAAATTCTAGGCTTTTTGTAAAGGAAAATTATATATAATGTTCTGCACTATCATTTAAAAATGTGTACAAGAAAAATTCTTAAATCCTTCACGATGAGACTAGCTTTAACAAGTCATTATATTTCGAACTGAAAAGCGAAAAAATCCTAAGCAAAGGAGCCAGTTCTTATCCAGTATAAAACTTCCAACCCCTCTAGAAAAATATTTGTCTGCCAACTCTGCCTTTGCGGGGTTTCGCCCAGACTAGCGTTGGCCTGCATTCCTCCGATAGTACTTCATTCCCACCTTTCTACTACTCATATCTTGTCCGACCTTTACGTAGGATAGAAGTTACAGATAGTATATCATTTCCTCCGATAGTACTTCAAACCCACCTTTCTACTACTCATATCTTGTCCGACCTTTACGTAGGATAGAAGTTACACCGAGCAACCATGGACCCTTGAATTAAAATCCCGACATTTTCTTGGTGAGTATTGCAGCTACTGGCCTTATTAATATATGTTCATATCTAACAATTTAGCTCTTTCCTTCTTTTATTTCTTTAAGGTTATTTTCCATCTCCAAGGGTATACAAGGTTCCTATGAAAGCCCATAAGCACACCAAAACATTGAAAGTAAAGGTCCGTGAGAATGCAAGTTAGTTATATCCATAGTAAAATCACCCTGCTAAATCTAATGAAAGCTATTTACAAAGCTAAAATACTGTGATGCCAGAAAATAGACATGTAGTTCTATAAACTACATGCTTACTTTCTTTCAAATATCTGTTATTTATTCAGATATATATAAGGCTAATAACAATTTCAAAAGTCAGGTTGTGGTGTATGTTGTCCCCCCTTTATCTTCCGATAATAAATTCAAGTTCTCTATTGGCAGTGCTATACGTACTGTCCGTATTTGTTTACCTGAATATGTTCGAGATGTTAAAAATGGCAAACTCTCCACGGTTCTTGCCCATTAAGTTATTAACGATAATTTTCAGCCTATGTTTCATAAAGCTTTTATTTTAATTAGCTGCAATAACCCCTGCAATATTTTACTATATGAATCCATTTTTATCTATATTTACCATAATTCTACTTGTAATTTTGACCCTGTTCTGACCCTTAGTTATGCTAGACGACTCTTTCTTGACTCTCTGCGGGTCAAGACATTACATGATTTTCTAAAAATCCAATAGCAGTTGCTTTTCAATTTTGTCGACATTCATATCAGTTATTAAACTTTATTTCTTATTGTAATATGCATTTTTATGATTATTTATTTTAACTCGTTGTTTTTTAAAAGATTAAAAATACATAAATTGATGTATGTAATTTTGCATGTAGTTGATATATGTAAATTTTGCCTGGCGGTATGGCCTATATTTAGGCACTTGTTCGTACTTTATTTTACTTCACCACAGATGATAATGTCCGAAAACGCTTTGGCTACGTGATTGTGTACGTCATAATAAGGCAATTTTAATACATGACTTTTTAACCACTTATTTGGTTCCACGACCCTGACCGTGCCCCTTGCCAACTAGGGCGAGAAGGGTTTAGAAGCACGGCTGGGAAAGAGCGATCTCCAATACAAACTCGGTCAACGGGGCACCTCGCCCCGCCGGAAGGAGAAAACCGCCGACTCCACCATGCAGCGAGCGCACGACCGGGGACCCCAACGGGACAACCGACCAACGCCCCGCCAATCCCGGAGAAGAACGCCAACGAGACTACCGAAACCCCCACCAGCAGACCAGGGACCCGCTCGCAAAGGGACCAACCAGGCACCGCGCGCCACTGACAGAACGGTGGCGCCCATCACCCCCAGAATATTTTATTACTTTAAAATTGAAAACCGGCCAACCACTTATTTGGTTGTTTTTGATTTTAGGATGTAGTTCTATGATGCAAAATATGATATTTTATAGGCAGTAATGGGCTTAGTCAAGATGTAATAGCGAAGCCAAGCTATCGCCATAATAAATATATTTTTATTTCCATAATTATGGCAAATATCAGTTTTAATTAGGAAGTGTCTCGTAAGCAACGGTTCAGAGATATCGCTAAAGGCTAATCACAAATAGCATGCGTGAATACGTAGCCAACTAATCAACGTAGGCAAGAGTGAGTGCGAGAAAATCACCAACAAACCAGTTAATGAGGACACACCAAACGTGCACTATAGCTAAAGCGGGGCTAAAATATGCTACGTTTCTTCCGTTCTGCAAAATACTCATTCATAGTATTTGAGAATTCATTCAGACGATTCATTCAGAAGTCATCGAGAACAATTCTAGACTTTAATCTGCTTTTATGACTAGAGGTCACTAAACCAGCCGAAGATGGACTTGTTTTAGTAAAAAAATGAGGCATTGTCATGAAATGTGACAAAGTCACAACAAGCAAATTAGTGCCACCGATATGATAAATATTTGAACAGTTTATTGATTTCGCAGTGTGTAAATACAGATATAGAAGAGGTATGTGCCTATTCAACGTAATCTATTGTAGTGAGTTATATTAATCGATGTAGAAGATCAAAATTGGTCTAATTCTAACTGACATCACATATCAAATTCTCATAATGCGTGCCTAACATTCTAATGATAAGATATTTAATAAACTGATTTATTTAAAATATATGAGCTTGATGAATTTCCCCATTAATAGAATTTGCCTTTGAGCGTTTGAAGCAACAACAAAGGTGGGTTGGTGCCAAAATAACGCAACGGCTTCCCATGAGTTTTATAGGAAGAAAAGTAACTACACTATAACGGAAAAGGTTTAGCATCCAATATTAGGACACCTAATTTAGGTTCAACAAAATGGAGCTTCAATAGCAAAAATATATAGGCCAAAATTATTAATTAAATAAGTTATATAGGCTTCTCTAATCAGAAAAATCGATACCAGGAACAAATGAAACGTTTTGAGGATGATAATAATATCATTCAATATGCTGTTTCATCGTGGCTTCTTTTACGGTTATATTGACAATGACGGTTATATTGGCAAAGTTCCCGTTAACACTGATTTTGGAATGCAAATGTGCATTGCCATTGACAGAGGGCACTTTAAATAAAGTCTAAACTAGTTTTCTGCTCATGTACGTTTTGTTTATTGCATCATTCCTGAATATGAAAGCAATTCACCAATGACCATATTGCATCAAATTAGTGCCTATTTCATTACCGATTCCTACTCAATAGATCCTACTTTACAACGTTGTATTTGTATTTTTTCACCAATCTCCCTTTGCTGACGAATCCGTCCTCCTAACTATTTAAATTATCTACCACGGTCGCTGAAATTTGCATTAATTAAAAATTGGTAAATTTAATAAATGTAGATATAACAAGTACACTTATGGACTTTGCCTTATAAAGTTAATGGAGTGTTTAAGGGCTTTCCTAGAAAGTCCTTATGATCGACTATGCTACCTAGAATACTGCTCAACAGATCACCAATCTAGCATCCAGTAATGCCATAATATCAACCAATGTATTTTGACTATACTATTTGGGGAAATTTTGCTCTTTTCCAAAATTCGAAGGTTTTCCTTCAGATGTCTTGCAATCAAAATGCCTTGGACATTTGAGAAAATTATATTTTCTCACTCTTCAGTTTCAACGTCCAGTGGCATTACCGAAAACCTTAAATAATGTAAATTAATATCATTGTAAAAACCAAATGTCTCTTTATCCTCCTAAGAGGTCGTTCTCTATGTCAAAAGTAACCTAACTCTAACTTAAAGTACTTGGTATTCAGACCCATTGATTTATGGCAATAACGCAGGAAGGCACTGCTTTAAACCAAACTCGATGTATTGTGAACTTCATAGAAATTACAGCAGCTGCCTTATCAGAGCAAATGGTCACAAAGACCATAATTATCATTGCACACGCCTAGAATAAGTTACAAGTATACATGATACTACTATTCACTTGCCTGGGGATAATTCTTAAATGGAGACTATTATAAAGTTTTTATGCTTACCACTGTCATTATTATACTTCGTCTCATATTGAGACCTAATCCCGAATTCTAGACTTTCCCTAGTCACAGTGGTATCTAAATAAATTTCCTTCCACTAGGCTGCCAACCAAATTCCGCACTGATCCACATCTATATCTTTAATTTTCCACCACTCTCATTCACCCTCGTTAAATTCTTACTGGAATCATTCAACCTTCCTAACAGCCGAACCACTTAGAATGGTTAGTTTAAAGAAATATAAATTATAGTACAAACTGAGGGAAATATTAATGCAATTTCTTGCAATTGAAATTTAAATTAATGCATAGTAATTAAATATTAAATGCAGTTTTAAATCAGTTAAGCTTTTAGTCATTAAATTTGACTGTGAAGAAGGTATTGATTTCAATTTTAATATATACTTATGCATTAAAGGTTTATATGCTTATATTAAACGGAAAAATTTGATACAATGAAATTT